>JADDOH010024962.1:0-70725 GCA_016648135.1 Agrypnia vestita | reverse complement strand
ATCTATAATATACATTAAGTGATTAATAATGTCTCTGTGACATAAATCCAGCACTGTTCTGAAAGATTTGAACAAACTCAAAATATTCTGAATTGTAAATACTGGTAAAAAAAGGAATTTAACAAAAATTGGAAATAATATTTCCTGGCATATCCTAGTGTAATGCAAGTAATTCGGATGAATTTCATTACACAATAAAGTATATTGCTCTCAAATTCCGTAAATCAATTGTAGATTTTCTAATTAGCGACATCTGTGGGGATTTAGGGGAATGAAAATGGCTTTGTACAGGCCGCATGGAAAGGCGGTTACAACTCATATGTGAAAGCTTTCCACGCAATTTGAACATATATACAACTTCCAAAAAAAAAAATGAATAAGCATGGTATATTCTATGATGGGTGGAAATGGCGAATGTTACATTGTGTAAAGTGATCACTTAAGCTAACCATAAGATAGGTCATAAGTTCTATGTACACCCAAATGACTTCTATACCTACTTTCCCATAAGAAATACAGTTTCGTCTCTGTGAGATATCTATAATATACATTAATTTATTAAATTTTCAATCATAAAATGAAACAGACTTTTTACCGTAGATCTATCAAAATCTTCAAATCGACAACGGGTTATTCTTAAGTGTTGTTCTTTAAGTGGTATTGTTGTCAATGCCACTGTAAAAGGTGGCCTGAACAATTGTAAAGTGGATGAAATTGTTTGTTTTTACATTTTAGTAGTTGAAAATATCTACTACAAAAATGTAAGAATCCAAAACATACTCCAGTGATTATATTATATTATCCCCTTATATGTTCTTACACATTTCTCTACTTGCTAAATAAATATAAAATATTTTAAACCCAAAATTTTTCTCTTTGTAATATTTTTAATCTATGTATTCTTAAAATTAATATTTTGATAACAAAATATATACATTTTATTAATCGTATCAGAATAAATGCAACCATCAATTGCTCATTAATATTGCAAATAATATTGAATGCATGAATTACTTACTAACTTACCATCACGCCGTTTCCCCATGGGGTTAGGCAGAGAGGATAGAGCACCACACTCTTCTGTCCTGACATACAACTCTCGCCTCATCCGCATTCATACATCTTCGCACGCAAGCTCGCCGGTTCTTGAGTCTTCTAACGGGATTATCTTCCAGTATATGGTTAATAGAGTCATGCCACGTCTTCCGTAGTCGCCCTTTCTTTCTGGCGCCATCATCACTTACATTATATGTCTTTCTTACCATTCTTTCCTCATTCGTTCGCTCAACATGCCCACACCATCTGAGCGACCCTTTTTTAATTCTATGAATTATGCTAAGATCAGCTTTACATTCATTCCTAATATCTACATTCTTTACTCTATTATAAATGGATTTGCCACACATACGTCACGCATGAATTACAATTTTAGAAACCTAACACGTACCTACCTACTAATATTTCCTTTCCGTCATCTATACACAATAGTGTATAAGTAAACATAAAGTAAATAAGTACTAAAAGTATAATGTAAATTACTATTCAATAACGACAACGAAATAAAATATGTATATTATTATGGATGAAAATAATGCAATTATTTTTGTACAAAAAATTAAATCAATGTACAATTATTAGAGAAAACACTCTATAACAATTTGAATAATAAATCTTGCGTACTTGTTTTATGTAAGTCAGAGGTGTAGGTACTCGAATTTATAATATATGCTTATGAACTTTGTACTGTTATTCAATCATTATCGGTCGGGGTAGTGCAACAAATAATATTTTATATTCCTTGGGTAAGGGAAAAAATGCCACGTCTTTGAGACACCAGTGTATGTAGTTCTCTTTAATATGCAACTAAACCATAATAAAGTAAATTAGGCTAAAGAATACTGATCATCATTAACAATCCCATTGGATGGGGATAGACAAGTTGTGCATAAAACAAATAAATCTTTTGCATAAAAATTTCACTTGTTTCTAGCCTAAATGTAAAATCCTTAAATATTTATTTTACGGCGAAAGAGAAGTTTTCGTTGCGTGTGGAGGGAAAGAATCAGAAAAAAAGCTTTTTAAAAGTTCAGACGTGATTTGCGAAATCATATTATTCAACATTAATTTTTTTAAACAAATTTTTATTAATCAATTATTAAAGTGCTACCGGGATTCGAACCGATGGACCTCCATTCTATCTATGGCGCGTTATCCAATTTCGCCACGGCTGTTTGGTAAGTTAACGAAAATTTTTCGACCTTATATGTAATCTCTTTTTAATTGATTAACAATATATTTATATATTTTTTCGTTAATATGATTTTCTAGTATTTATTTTCTAATTGATTAATAAAAATTTGTTTAATAATTCACAGAACCTTGTTCCGAAATTCCAATTTCACAATAACTATGTATTTTCTGTAACAGATATATATATATATATTATTTTTTAATTTTCACTTTCATATTTAATTTTTCTAACTGTTTTAATTATGTAATTTTCATATTTAAAGTTGTAGTTAAGTTTTAAGAAAAATGTATTATTCTCTTCACAAGTCATCCAGAACAAACACTTCTCGTGTATTTTCGCACGCTATTCGTGTAACGTTTCTTATAAACCACGAGAAGTGAACAAAATTACACTAGCTTCAACAATTGTACTCCCAATTTACGTACGTTCATAGTTTATTATGTAAGAACATGTGTAAGTGGTATCTGTTTAGGTTAATATTATATACAAACCTAGACCAAAGATTCGACACGACGGGTGGTGATACGAGGCTTACTGGTATAATTGTACTTTTGAGAGGTACAAGTCACAAAAAATGTCTTCTATACTTATATATTAAAATAATTAATCGTGATAAACCAATGAGTACATGAGCATGTTATTTAAAATATATTTCATTCTGTCTGTTCAAATATATACAAAGCGTTTTAAAATCAAATTTCAAAGGTGAAATAATAAGACATTGAAATCGGAAAAATTAAGCGTAAAAATATATAAAAATTATGAATATATAATATCCGTTATAACGATTTTTCTTGGATAAATATATAATGGGGCAAGTGAGTACCTTACTGCTAAGCCAAGCGAGTATGAGAACGTCATATGTTGTGTATTTACTATGACTTGCTTGTTAACTCCAATGGTAAGACACTCACTAGCGATGAAATATGAGTTCAAGGCTCACAAATGCATAAAATATTTTAAAAATAGTACGAATGATTATTATAACGAGTATTCCAAATCTCTATTAAAAAAATTCTCTTCTAAAGCAGATATGCATGGCATGGCGTGTGACGTTTTTGTTTTACATATTAAAAAGTAAAATATTTAAATCCAATCAATTATAAGCCAACTGTAGTAAGTTAAAAAAGAATCTAAAATACATGAAAATTGAAGTATCTAAAAAAATGTGAATTTGTAAAATAAATTAACTAATGTAAAAAAATGGAGCAAAAATTTTGTATCTGTTCATCTTCGCAAGTAGGTAAAGTTATAACATAAATGTCCAGCCAGTGAACTTTATGATGACGATGAATAACTTAATTATACGCCTGGCGTAATATCAAACATTCAATAATAATATTGATTAAGTTTATTAATTAAAAACAAGTTATCCTAAAATAGTTATGATTCTTTTGATTAATTCAAGGATTAGCTGATATAAATGTCGATGAAGATATTGAAAGTAAACGCAATGTAAGACGAATATTTTACCCGGAAAGAGATTTAAATGATAAGTTATTCATTCGAAATGTACGTGATTGAATTGAAAGTAAAATGGCAGCTACAATATTTTATCGTATGCTAAATAGATTGAAGACTTGAAAACTACAAGACTAGCCATATTTATTCTCTACAGAATTGACGATGTTTTTATTTTATTTTCCAAATGAAAGGCAAAGTGAAATATGCCTGGGAAACATGGACAAAATTTCTTCAGAACTTAAAAAAAGCATTGTGTTATCGTATTCTGTATATGCTTTTTAATACAATAGAATAATTGTTACAGTAAATTTTATTTTATGTCTTTAAATAAAAATGATTTTGTTGAAGCTAAACAAAATTTGGAAGAACCGCTATTTCCAGGAATATAAAAGTCCAACTGGTTAAAGCCTAAGTATTCTTTGTGTGTAACTGTTCTCGATTCTTGGACCCTTAAAAGAAAAATATAAACATATTTGACGCCTTCAACATTTAGTATTGAGATTGTTTGCGTGTAAATCCTGCGAGACGAAGGAATATGTTCTTATGTTTTTACACTTCCAAAACATGGAAAAATATTTTTTCATTTTTGTGCGTGTCGCTGGAGGAGGGAGATAATCTGGAAAAGTTTGTCATCATCAATATAATAAATGGACGGAGATGAGAGGTCGATTTTCAAAAAGATGGACATACTAATTACGAGACAAGACCGGAGCCTCGCTACTCAAAGCATTCACCTGGGAACAGGATCGCGAATAGTGGAGGCAAGAAACTCTATATTAGCAGTCTTGAGTCGCATCGACATCGACAAAGTAAAGGACCGAATAAAAAAACAAAAACTGGCAATAACTCACAAAACTTTTAATTTTTAAACCATTCTTAATAAAGAGGTTTTGTATAAGTAATAAATATAAAAATTCATGATTTTTTTATATTAAACTAGCTGTGCCCGCGCGGCTTCGCACGCGTATATTTTTAGTACACTATTTGGATCGTCATAGAACTTTCGCGAACCTTCTAGAACATTCTTCTTCTAGTACTTTCAAGAAATTTATTGACAGAAACCTTCTAGACAAACCGACACAATCCGCCACTCAGTTAGAACCTCATAGAACTTTCGTGAATTTTCTAGAACCTTCTCCTTCCAGAACTTTCTAGAGCAGGTTTTTCCGGAACCTTCTAGACTCACTGACACAGTCGGCGCGCCTATTTTGAAACAATCTGAAGCATTTGCGGCCTTCCCATAACAAAACAATGTACTAGAAAGCACATTTTCGTCACCCACTCCCACCCACGCACAGCCACCCCCACCAAACTAGCATATTTTCGATGTGACACTAAGGGCTATTCACCACCATAACCACCGGTGGATGGTTGTGGAGAAAACTTGGCGGGTAGGGAAACACGGGTATTTATGTGTTATATTTAAGGTCTTCGCGGGTGAAAGATGAGGAATTATTTTCTAGGGGAACCCGCGTCAAACAGTCCTGAAAAGGACTTTTAAACTCCCGACGTTTCGAACAGGTAACACTGCTCATTCTCAAGGGCCTCTTATTTTGAGTCCTGCCCAAAACTGGACGAGTAAACCCGACTGTTCGGGGCAAGAAAACGTGAACAATAGAATTTTTAATTCATTTTGTTCTGGGTGGTTGTGGCTGGTTGTGGAGAAAACTTGGGGGGTAGGGAAACACGGGTTATATATATATATATATATATATTGAGTAAGCGAAGCGATGGTAATAAAATATCAAATTTGGTATTTAATATTTTTGATGTTATCGGAATAAGCGACGATTAGTGGGCTCTTAAAGAGATGACAGGATGCTGGATGCAGGGGTTGAATTCAGGGCATGGAAGGGGCCGGCTAGCGATTTCGGAGCTGAGACCCTAATTACCAATTGGACCGCAATGCTCCCAGTAAAGTCGCTGTGAAACCGCATCGGACCACCGGGAGGCTAAGTAGAAACAACTGATGGATGAAATCGGTTGTTTTTTTGATAATAATAAAAAAATAAAAACGTACTACACACGTTAATTATTTTGCTTACCCATTTAGATCAACACACAATTATTATTTTTGTACTATCAATAAGAGAAGAAAATAAATTTTATTTAAACGAAATTAAAAAGTTTGCGCTTGAATTATTTATTATCAAACGAATGTATTTATTTTTTCTTTAAAAATAGAAAAATGATTTTGTTATTTATTGAAAATATGAACACATTTCAGGGCCAGTGGTCCCTTCGTCAGGATATTAAATATATGTAAATTGATGGCGTTAAATTCATCTTAGCCCTGTATTGTTGAACCCGAGTTTTTTAATGCCGTTAATATGAAAAAATAAGCGTTGAAATTGGAAATAGGTAGGTATTAAGTAAAAATATTTTGCGAATGTCCAATGATCCAAAGGTCTAAACAACCACACAATAAAAAACTGACAAAGCAATTAAAGTAATGAAGACTGTCATTTACTAAAATATTTTTAAATTAATATCTAAAGATTATATTAAAAAAGGATATTCATTAATTCTGAGAATGCTTAAAATGTGGACTTGACAGACTGAAAAAGTTAACACTTTTGTGAGATCAGACATATTAGCATAGCTGCCTGTCTGATAACACCTAATAACGATAATAAAAAATATATTATAAAGAAACCAGCAATATCAGATTTAGTTAATTTAAAACGCCTTTAAAGTCTATTAGGAATAATGAGAGAGGGCGATATGGAATATTTTTTTTGACTTTACAATGTAAGTGATACAGTTTTAAATATAAAAAAAACTAAATAATATGTGATACAGTTTTTTCGCGCGTTTATTTTTTAAAGCACGATATAATATAAAGACTTAAGTAATTATTTGGTCAGTATTTTATAAATAAAAGTATCAGAATTTTAATTAAATGATCAGTATATTATATTATTTAATTTATCCACCATTTTTTATACACCTACATACCATTTCATTAAAATACTCACCTTTTAATTAGTCCTCACATATTTATATATACAATATAAAATTGCGTTAGTAATAATAAAAGGAACAACTATATTTCTTGATCTTCAAGTAAGGGAAATAAATTAAACTGTGACAAAATTATAGCATGAAGATTTAAGTTCCTCGATTATACTGAGCGGAAAAACACAAAAGTTTTCACCGTAAATCTCATCAAACTTTACGAGACTTGCTAATTAAAACGATGAAATGAGTCCTCGTATTTGAAATCCGAAGTGGATTATAATTAGACTTATAATTATTGTTGAATTAAGATTTATTATTTAATAATAGGATTATAGAGTTGGAAATATAAGTTTAAAAAATCATTTAAGAACTCTGTCTCTAACGTGATTAATGTTCGATACATGTGGGTTCTTTGATAACATAATTTATTAACCACGCCTTCCAAACTACGCGTTTACTATGTTTTATTTATTAGAATTCAATGAAAGGTGCAAAAAAGTGTTTAAAGCTTTGCTTGCTTTTTGTTGTTTAAAACTTCAACCACGCCTTTTTAAGTTAAAAAAAAACATCGTTTATAATTTAAACATAACACTATTTATCTTTTAAAAATTAATGTTTTGATTACTGATAGTGTTGGAGCAAGAGCACTAGTAAATATTTTTATTTATTAAAAAATAAATATATTTAATTTTTTATTGCCAATTTTTAAAAATATTTTACGCAATTCATTTGATGTGTAAAAATATTGAAGTATCAACATTACAGCTGTCCATATTTATTTCAAATTAATAAATTTTCCAGGTTTTTCAAGAGTAATATATTTAATTCTGGGGAAATGAGATGTTTGTTCATTTATATATTAGAAAAATCAGAGAGATAATTTAGAAGAAAATAAAAAACTTACCTTCTAAATAAATAAAAAATCGCGGAGAATAATTTTGAATAGAATTTTACGAAAAATACATCTCGTTCACAAATGAACGAAAATATAAATGATAAAACTTTTTCGAGAGTTCATAATAATCCACATAATATTCGCGCCATTTTCATTTCATCCTCAGCGGAAATCCAAACACGACAAAAGTGAAAGAAATATTTTTGAAGCGTTTTTTTGTGTTTTTTTATAATTTTTTTAATGTCAGGGACTCGCACCCTTAAACGGCCGCCACCAGACTGAGTCGCCTCTGGAGATCGCGCCGTAGAGTCGGACAAGTTGGCCCAGCCCTCGGCAAAGCTCGGCAAAGTTCGGCAAAGTCCGGAGGCCCGCGGCGGCCGGCCGAGGCGTCGCGGAGGGCTCTCCGCCAGCCGCCCCTACGATGCGAGGATTATGCCGAGATAATTTATTCTGTCTTAAAGAGCGTGTAATAATAATTGATAAACCGGTTCTGTTTTGTATGAATGTTCTTAATATATGGCGCTCGTGCCAATTTATTAGGAGCGAAGTCTTTACTCGCAAAATGGTACAAAGTGATTCGTGTAATTCTTAGTTTGCCTGTGATATTTATTACGAAAATGTTTTAATAATATTTTAATTTTAATTTATTTATTTATCTGTCTTATCTTATTAGTCTGATCGACTTATATGCTCCATCGAGGTCATCAAGACACAGTGCATTGTTCTATTATAGTGGAAATGTCAGAACTAATGCATTAGCAAACTCTGTAATTCCCAGATTACACTCATTAGGGAATGAGCATGCAGAGGCGGCTGACATTTTTGCTGATAGTATAACTGTTTATAGGACAAAGCTGATACAATTGTTTACATCCCAACGAAATGGAAATGGACAATAAATCTTTCTATTTTACCTTTAACTATTATTATTTGTACCTTTAACTTTATTATTATTTTATCTTATGTTTTTATGTTTTTCTTATGTTTTTCTGTATTATTATTATTACCTTTTAACTATTATTATTGTAACTTTTACTGTATTATTATTTTAACTGTCTTATGTTATTTAAAAAAAAAATTATTCTGTATATTGTAAAAGCCCATAAGGGCGTTAAATAAATAAATTTATTTATACAGTAGATACATGTTTTTTTTATAATAAATTGTTTCTATATTATAACATTTTTACAGACATTATACTCCCCATAATATGAGCCAAAGCTCGAGCTTATAGAAGGAGTCTTTACAAGCTAAATTAAAGTATAATAGAAGAACTAAAGAATAAAAGTATAAAAATAATTAAAGTATAAAAGAAGAACTAAAGAATTAAAGTATGAAAGAGACATGTGGGCAATGTTACAATTCATCGTTGTCGAAAATCAAGGATTTGACTTCTTTCTTAAACTGTTCGTATTTTGGAATGTACCTTTTTTGAGATTTGTTTTGCGACAACAATGTATTGTACCATTTAACTCCCAAGTATGTATAATGATGTTGTGCCATGGTGGTTTTTAAAGATGGTATCTTTATTTGTCCCTTTGTTCTATGAGTATGTCTACTACTTATAGTCTAAGGGGTGAGATTTATTTATAAAATAATCTTTGTAAATTTGGCATAGGGAGTTTGTTTTGTATATTTTTGTGAGTGACGGTACATTAAATTCTTGAAATATACTTACAGTAGGATAGTCATAAGGTTTTTTGAGAATCATTTTGATAATTATTTTTTGCATGATTAATGGCTGTACGGTGGACTTATAAGCCCCTCCCCACCCAATAATACCATACTGTAAGAGGGACTGCACCAATGCGTAATATACCATTTTAATAGTTTTTTTTTTCAATATATTGCGTAGGTTATAAAAGACATAGATCAGTTTTCTCAGTCGTTCCACGGTCAGATCGACATGGTCTTGCCATTTGACATGTTTGTCAATTGTAATTTCCAAATATTTATTTTATTTACATATTCCTAAATGATCACACTACATTAATTAATTATTTGTGTTAATTAAAATTAAAAATTAAACAGCATGTTCACAAACAGTAATTGTATGCTGGTATAAGGAGACAGGAAATAAAGTAAGATAAGTGGGTACACATATTAAATATCAGCACATTGATTTGTTAAACAGTTATCTCCTCCCCAACACGAGTTCCTTCAGCTGTTTATTGAATAGTTCTGCATTATTTAATTCTTTTATGGAATTGGGGATTCCATTATAGAAATCGATCGCAGTGTATAGGAAACCATATCTCTCTCTATTAGTCCGCGGTATATCACTTCTTATATAGTCTTTTTTTTGTTCTTGTGTGTTGAAACTTTTGTGTCGAAACTTAATTACATTTTAAGGCTTATTATATGATATATCAATTTGTCTTTTAATGTTTGTTGTATTTTTAATGTAACAAAATGCGATATTATAAAATTAAAAGTACTTCATCATTATTCCCCGACTATGAACTTGATTTGGATTTAATATCATTGAAAGATTTGGCAGATACTTCATGGTGCAACATTGTAATTTAAAATATGTTTTACTTTACTTTGTAATACACACACAATATGAGCTATTAAATTACAACGATAGTTTCGAGAGGAGCAGTCCCTCTCATCATCAGGTATAGATAATAACTAACTTAAATACAAAATTTATCAATCTAATTGGGTAGGTCAGGGGGGTCAGGGGGGCGCGCGGCAGGGAAGGGTATTTTTTTCGCCGAACAGCTCTAGGAGTGGTGAAGTGGACTGAAATGTGATATTATTTATTAATGTGTTTCCAGAATTTAAATTTTTTAGGATTTCAACGGTTTCCAAACTATTCATTATCCATCGTCTATGAAGAACCGAGTGGAGTAATTTTAATTTATTACTATTAATAGCTCACATTGTGTGTGTATTACAAAGTAAAGTAAAACATAATTTAAATTGATTTGGATTATTTCCTATCGTTGTGTCTCGATTTTTCTGCCTTATTCGCTAATAATAATTCAGTGAAATACATAGCAGGCGTGGCATTGCAATTATTATTTGGCAATAGGACCTTAATTTAAAAACATTACCGGTTTAAATTATTATCAACAACACCTGACTATCGAAGTAAGAAAATAATAAATCTAAACAATTTATTTTAAACACTAAGTTTTAATCCACTCTTCAGTTGTTTAATATATAAGCCTAAGCTAATAGGGACACCCACCATCTTCAGAGGCAACATTAGTACTGAAAATAAAAACAAAAACGCCGAAAAATTAAATGTATGGTGGGGAAGAAAGGGGAGGGGGTTGTTATTAACATTAACAACCGTAATTATTTTAGTTATGAAGAAGATGCAGGGATTTGAATATTTATGAAGTTATTTTCATTTTGAACATTGAAGGTGACCCACCACATACCCTGGGCTGTTTTATGCGCCGAAGCGTCCATATCAGCCCAACACATTCGCCGCCTGGTTGGCATTATTTTATGCTAAAGCGTCCTCTCCGCCTGGCCTTGCGTCCCAGCATTACAAGAAGCAAGACCAGGCGAGTCGGTCGCGCAAAACCTTCAATGTCCCATGCTAAAAGTCTTTATTTTTAAAAGAGGTTTTACAAAATTACAATAAAAGAACATCTATAATCTAAAAAATACAACATAAGAACACCCGAGGAGACATCGCACGGGACAAAAATAAATCAACACCCCTCCTTGGAGGGAAAGGGACAAAACAGCCCGATTGATTTCAAGGACCTCTAAAGCATCCAGTATACGTCCTTTAGCCTCCAGATATAGAACCCCTACGTGCTTCAGGGCGGCCAACCGTGCTCGAGCGAATATTCTAGTAAAGTTCCTCCTTACGTAGCGAAATAAACCGAAGCGAATAATAAACGTGCGAAAACTGGATGAAGTGTTGTAGTGAATGTAAAATACATGTTACCCAGCGACAAAAAAGTGTTTATTACGAAATAGTGTTATTTAAAGAATAGCGTTAAGTTTAATAGTGTTAAGTGACTTTGTATATAAAATAATTCATCAATCCGTAGTTAATAAATTGCTAATTAATTTCCAGCGTTTTCATTAATTCCTCCCTCATCCACGACACGTGACAGTATTGTATCAACTCCTAGAATTACTCGCATAATTGTTTCAAATGTACATATTTTAATTGCATCCTATACTTCAGTATTAATAAATATTAAATGTTAATATAATTGGCCATTCAGTTTCATTGAATAATTTTTAACAAGTGTGGAGATCCAAGAATAAAAGGAATCTATTTATGTTTCGGCAAGAAAGATTGCGTTAGTTGAATCATTGGTCGATTGGCAATGGGACCAGGAAGAGAACAAGGAAAGCTACTTATATATGCGCAGAACAGGAGAATATCCTGCATTCGTGAACCATGAAGTACTGCTGTGGGAATGCAACTACCGCAGCCTCGAATCGCGCTGACAAAATTTTAAGAAATATAATTGATATTCTAAACTTGCTAGAGAATTATGCCCTCTTTGTACCAAATAATTATTTGCGAAATTGAGGTCACGTGCTATTTCATGTCCTAAAATGCTGAATGGATGTAATGAATAAGCACACCATAAGCGTAGTGTGCAATTTCTAAATGAACTGAGCGATCATGTCGATGTATTTAATGTTAGCATTGAAAGCATCAAGTAGAGGATCGCCTCCATATAGGCACTCACCACAAGATATAACTTGCACAGTACCTAAATGGAGCAATCCAATATGCTTAGAATTAAAATTGTTAAAGACACTATATTACGTTCTAGTTCAGTCAGTTTTACAATATGGTATTATCTCTTGGGGTAGTGCATTCAAAACAACATTAAAACCTTTAGAATTTACCCAGAAATTGATTATAAAGACGATTCTTAAAAACCTAATGATTATCCGACAATAGACCTCTTTAATAAAATGCAGGTCCCCACTTTATAAAAAATATCTACAAACAAAATTGCATAGTTCAACTATATAAAGGTATTCATAGTGATAACGAGCTGACCCAAAGAGTGTCAAGTAGCAGAAATGTAACACTTGGTAAATTACATATCCCTGTGATACATACCACAACTGTTTAGCATCACTACACATTCAGAGGGTGAAATGGTTCAACGAATTGCCCGTTGAAATGAGGACTGAGGAAAATTATGAATCATTAAAAATAACGTGAAAAAATACCTTCAGAAATGATTAAATTTTTTATTTTATTATGTATGTACCTATTACTTACTTATTATTACTTGATTGTCCATATATATACTTATTACCTGATGAATATGTACATTTTAATTTTTTTATTTGATTATTTTATTGTTTATTTACATTTGTTAATACAAGTTACTAATAACTGCCACACTAGGTTAAAACCTGTTCTGTGGCAGTTATTCTCATATGATATTTATGTAATATTAACAAATGACAATTAAAGAAAGTATAATCATAAGAATGAAAGTAAATCAATAATAATAAAGTTAATTATAGGAATACCTAAATATAAAAGAAAAGAAAAAGAAAAGAAAATTAACATACAAAATTTGGATAATAATTTAAGTAGTTACAAAAATAAATATTATATTAAAGAATACTTTAAATTATACAAATCAGTTTTTGCCAATTCAGAGGTCAAGGGCGGATCACTTCTTCAGCATTACTTCTATCATTTTATCACTAAATTCTTTGTAAATGTATAATGTAATGATACTCCTCTACTACACACGAGTTTATGACACTCATGTAGTAGAGAAATATACATTCATTAAGTAACTGTCACTACCTGTATTTGTAAAAATTGAAAAAAAAAATATTTGTAAAAAAAATAATTTAAATTACAAATATAAAAAAAATTATGATCAGGATCTCTTGAACAAAAATGAGAAACAAATTAACTTTAAAATATCAATATTAGCAGCGACCTGGTTGGTTCATTCAGGAAACTGTACTGTACTGACGGCTACAGCTGATGGAAGGTTGGTCCCTGTATGGAGAGATAAAACTTTACGACCGAGTCGTCTCAGGTAACGACGTCGGACTTGGAGATCAATTTCTGCACACCGGTGAGGTTCTTCGTCCTTCCAGGGTTGGGCTTTAATAAGAATATTAGTTTATTATATTGTGTTGCTTCCAAAATATTTAATTCCTAAGCAAATTCATACAATTTGAATTTTTTACAATTAATTTGGCAAAAGCTGTACATAATGAAAATGTCTTTTAAATTGATACTGTTTTTATACTATGTGCTGGTTTATTTATTGAAAAAATTATGTTTTTATTATTTATGCGAGTAAAACTCGCCAATATTAATTTTACTTGTGAAAAATTTGAATGAAGATATGTTTGAAACACATATGAGATTTGTATTTTTATATTTTGTTTTAAAAAAAGAATAAACGTCAAAGAGGTATAAAAGCGAATATTTACATACGCATTTTGTTAAGAAATGTGTTTGGTCAATCATATTTTTTTTTTTTTTTCAAAGATGGTGGTAGTGTGCCGCCATATATATTGTATGAAAAATTTGAATAAATATTAAACAATACTCACATAAATAAATAAAATTTGATAAAGTAAATCATTAAGGGTGGTTATTGTTTATTGGGTAGTTTCGAAGATATAAGCCAAAATATATAAAAGTTACAACATCCACACGCTTGAAACCAGTCGCGTAACATAGATACAAAATCAGAAGCGTTAGCTGTTGGAAGTGTGCGTCTTCGCTGTGATTTGTTTATAAACGATGATTGGTTGAATGCAATTGCGCGCGTCTTATTTCCTGCTACGCATTTCCGTCCTTTTACACGAAATTACTGCCACAGATTGCAGGAAAGCGAGAGGAAAGATGTTACACATCAAAAAATTGAAAATGTCAAGGTGGTGAAACCTTTTAAGGCATTATAAATAAAGAGCATTGCTAATGATCTGACAGGATAAGAAAAAAACAGATATACCCTGTTAAAAACGAAGATGACTTTAATAAGTTAAAACAACTAAAAGTTAAATAAGGCAGCTTTTCCTCATTAAGCAAGGAAACAGCGTGACGGTAAGTTAGTAAGTTGTATATTCAAACTGCAGTTAAATTCAAGATAAAGTTTAGGCGGCACATTCACTGCAAATGCATACTTCGGTATTTTTTTTTACGAAAATTTGGGTTTTTATTATTCATTTATATCAGAAGATATATACTAGACTGATTTTTTTTAAAGCAATAACTTAGATAGAATCTTTTTTCTCATATAAATGTAATAAACTGAACATTATTTACAATAATAAAGAAAATATAACCATTAGTCGACAGACCGCGACCAAAAAAAATCGTTTTTAGTGTCCTAGGCGGCGCAAAATTTTAATGAATGACGTAATTATTAAACAGAATGCAGTTAGCAGCGGCGTCATTTATTGGCACATTTCATACTTTGGAATTTTTATTTTTATATAATAATTAAGGTACGTTTATTTAAAAAAATAATTTTTATTTATTTAACCGGTCGATTAATGCTTGTATTTTCTTAATTATTGTAAATAATTCTCAGTTTATTATTTTTATATGAGAATAAAGGTTCTATTTAAATTACTGCCCTAAAAAATGCATTTGTCTAGAATACACATTCCGATATAAATGAATAATAAAAGCCCACATTTTCGTAAAAAAAAAAAACACCGAAATATGCATTCGCAGTGAGCGTCTGGCCTTAAGAAAACATCTCCGAACTTGGCAGGCTGTGTTCTGCGTGTATTGTACGGTACAGCCCATTACGTGATCCGGGCGGGCGACTAGCGACACGTGTACCGAGCCGGGCGCAACGCGACGGCAGAAATGTGTCAAAAACACCTTTGTAATGATTGACGTCACTTCCCCTGCCTGTCACGCGGAGGCCCAACGTGCCCAACAAGAGGGGCTACAGGTGCCGGAATCGTTAACGCCGGCCGCACACTGGATGCGTTTCCGTACGTAATTGAGTAGTACGTATTACGTATACGTACGAACACGCGAGTACACTCCCGACCTCCGAATAAGTATTGAATGTTAAGGCCGGCCGCATTTTGGATACGAATTAAACTAACTAACTAACCATCACGCCGTTTCCCCGAAAGGGTAGGCAGAGAGGATTGAACGCCACACTCTTCTATCCTGGCACACCACTTTTGCTTCGGCCACATTCATACATCTTCTCATACACGTTCTACGGTTGTTGAGGCTTTTAACAGGGCCATCCTCAAATACTTGTAGTAACTGATCGTGCCAAGTCTTTCGCGGACGCCCTCTGTTCCTGTTGCCTTCAACACTCGCCTCATATATTTTCTTAACCATCCTTTCCTCGTTCATACGTTCCACATGACCAAACCATCTCAGCACTCCTTTCTTTATTCTATCTACCATGCTACAGCCAGCATTGCATTCACTTCTAATTTGTTCATTCCTCACTCTATCGACCAAAGATTTTCCACACAAGTGTCTTAGTGACCGCATTTCCACCGCATTCAGTCTACTTTCATTCCTCCTTTGCCAATTCCAAGCTTCACTTCCATACATAAGGGTTGGCACTAGAACGCATACGAATTATTACGTACGTATTCGTACGACTATTTTCGTACGTATTGGAGCGCGCACATTGATTGCATCTTGCGTTGTCACTATCAGTTACTTTGCGCATTTCTCCAATGACGTTTGTGCCAAATGAATAATCTGTATCTTCTGGAAAACTCTATTATTGCAGACTTAAATAATGACAAATTTCATGACTATCTATCTAATAGATTCACAAATGCTGGGGAGAATCAAAGTGCAACGAAAGCTCATAACATCGGAGAAATATTTAAAAGTTTTTTTGTTCTAAGTACGTAATTATACCTCACCTTCATCAAACCAAATTATTTAACTTACAGTCATTTTTCAGTTTTTTAGAAATCTCTATCCTATCTAGAAATAAAAGAGAATCCTTCGCCACGATCTGCGCTGATGGTCACATAGTCGAATCACTTTGGTCCTACAAATATTTGTGGTCATGTGTCAAATTGACAAAATTTTCAATATCCGTCGTACGAGATCGCAAAAATTTCCGGACAAATCCGGATCGTGTGGGACGTCGCATCTATACGTGCGAAAACACACTACTAAATCGTGTACAGTGTGCGATGTTCAATACTACTTCGAAGGTCAGGAATGTACTTGCGTATTCGTACGTATACGTACTACTCAATTTCGTACGAAAACGCATCCAGTGTGCGGCCGGCGTAAGGATCGCGGCATTAGACTTGTGAGCAACCTGTCATTTCACAACCACATAGAGGCGATCAGTGTTAATGCATTGAAAATATTAGGATTTGTTCTGCGTACAGCCAGGTTTTGCGAAAACACCCGCGTACTGAGAATTACAACTCCTTGGTGCGAAGTAGAATCGAGAGTGACTCGATGATTTGGGGGCCACATGAGCTTAAGTACTCACTTGTGGTAGAGAAAGTACAAAAAAAGTTTCTAAGATATTTCTACATGGGAGACTTACGCATTTTTATCGATTGTTGCGCGGTATGATCGATAATCCTGAAACTAATTACTTAAGACAGCGTCAGCGTAGATTGTTTCACATTCTAATATACAGGAACAACCTGCCAATGGTTATGCCTGTTGGAAGAGCTACTGCTATGCTGAACAATATTACTCTGGATATCGATCTGTTCCATGTCCCTGAGAGGGTATTCCGAAGCAGAATTCTCCAACACCTTTGATGTGAATGATTTTATAATGTTTAATATTTGCTTTATGTATGCATATATAATTCTTACTTATTTATAACATTTATGTATTAAATTATGTGTTTGTAATGTTAATGTAATATTAAAAAAAAAATGAAATGAAATTGAATTGAATAGAATTGAATTGAATATCGCACACTGTACACGACTTAGTAGTGCGTGTACGCACGTATAGATGCGACGTCCGACACGATCCGGATTTGTTCGGAAATTTTTGCGATTTCGTACGATGGATATTGAAAATTTTGTCATTTTGATACACGACCACAAATGTTTGTGGGACCAAAACAATTCAACTGCGTGACCATCAGCGCAGATCACGGCGGAGAATCTCTAAAGAAGTAAAAATACCTGTAATTATGTTTAATGAAGGTAATGTATAACTATGTAATTCGAACAAAAAAACTTTTACATATTTCTCCGATGTTATGAACTCTCGTTGCACTTCGATTCTCCCCAGCATTTGTGAATCTATTGGATAGAAATTTGACATTATTTGAGTCTTCCATAATATGATGGAATTTACCGAATTCATCCCTTCTAGTATATTATATTTCGTCCACCCATTTTGTTCTACGATGCGGACGACGCCGTAGCAGCCTACGAGTCAGAAGAGAGTTTTCCAGAAGATACAGATTATTAATTTGGCACAAACGTTATTGGAGAATTGCGAAAAGTAACTGATCGTGACCAACGCAAGACGCAATCAGTGTGCGCGCTCAATACGTACGAAAATAGTCGTACGAATACGTACGTAATAATTCGTATCCAAAGTGCGACCGGCCTAAAGGAAAATACGCGCGCAATATATTGTTCCCGAACGGATTTCACTGCTTAATTACTTTCACTGCGTAAATACTGGCTGCAACCCGTCAAAAATGACGGTATCTTTACACGCGGGTAATGACGACTTTTATCAAAATGTTTGAATCTTTTTTACATTTCCCCTGCCGGCAGTCAAACTGAATTCCTGGCGATTGTGCTGAGCGGAGCTTGAAATGGTTCGCGTCTTTGCTGAGCCCTTTCGGAGGTCCGCGGTTAGGCGGCCGTGTCGGGTTTGCTGGTTTAATTTGTTTTTTTACCCGTGAATTCGAAAAACATTACGGACGTTACACGGAGTTACGGACGGACTGACAGACGGACAGAAAACAAACATTATGTTTGATGATACGTAGTTTGTTACTTGCCCCGTAAAATTCATAATATTTACTTAGATGAATCAACTAATAACTAACTTCATAACTAATTATGGTAAATATATTGTATATTTCTGTTTCGAATCCTATTGTATTCATTGGTAAACGAAACAATTTTGTTTTTATAAATTAAACTAACAAACCATCACGCCGTTTTTTCGCAGGGATAGGAAGAGAGAATAGAATACCATATAAATCTATCTCGGTACACTAATTTTGCTTCGGCTACATTCGCATATCTTCCCATGCATGCTCTACGGTTGTTGAGGCTTTTAACTGGGCCATTCTCCAATACTTGTAGAATCTGACCATGCCAGGTCTTTCGCCGACGCCCTCTATTCCTGTTACCTTCAACACTTGCCCTTTATATTTTCTTGACCAGCTCTCCTCGCTCATACGTTCGACATGACCAAACCATCTCAGCACTCCTTTCTTTATTCTATCTACCACACTACAGCCAGCATTACATTCACTTCTAATTTGTTCATTCCTCACTCTATCGACCAATGATTTTTCATGCAAGCGCCTTAGTGATTGCATTTATGTTTTTTTGTAAATTTAAGTATTTACAATTTAGAAAATAAAGTAAATGTTTATATTGCACTGTTTTATACAACGGATGAACTTATCTCCTTTACCATAGACCTCGGTCTAGTTAAGAAGACAGTGAATACATGAAGTACATGCCGCTGCGTCGCTATTGGGTTAGACAATTTTTTATCAAATTTTATAATCATAAAAATTAAGTACCAGGTATGTATGTACAATAGTAGATAGAAGTTATAACTGAATAACTTCTTAAATCAAGCTATTTAAAATTATTTATAGGACATATAGACCCATTATTACAAAAGTTTATCAGAATGTATTATCAATTGTGAATACAAGAAGAAAACTTGATGATTGTGATTTTATTGATTTAAAACATGAGCCTCTGTAAATAAATCCTAAATTTTTGATTACAGCGTGTAATCAGAAATTTTGACACAACGGCGCAAGTTTTTTTCAAAGAGAGTTTGTTAGAGCTTATATTACAAAAACGAAATTTAATATTAATGCTCTAAAAAATAGCACCATCATAAGTTATATATTTATTTCTGAATATTTTGAGAATGTCCAAATTTTTCAGAACAGTACTGGATTTTCGTCACACGGACATCATTAATCAATCAATGTATATTATAGATGTCTCACAGATACGAAACTTTATTTTTATGGGAAAGTAGGCATAGAAGTCTTGGGGTGTACAAAGAGCTTACGACCTATCGTACAGCTGGCTTATGTGATCATTTTACACTATGTAACATTCGCCATTTCCACCCATGTTATAATAATTTAATAAAAATTGAAATAATATTTCTGGCATATCCTAGTGTAATGCTAGTAATTCGGAAGAATTTCGTTACACAGATGAAGGATATTGCAAAAAAAACTCCAAAATTAATATAGATGTCTCATTAGCGACATCTGTGGTCATTTAAAGGGAATGAAAAAGCTTTGATGCCGGCCGCGCTGAGGATTGTTACAACTCATATGTGAAACGTGGCGTATAATTTAAATATATACAACTTCCAAAAATTAGTAGACATGGTATTATTCTATCATGGGTGGATATGGCGGACATTACATTGTGTAAAGTGATCACTTAAGCCAGCCGAACGTTAGGTCGTAATCTCTATGTTCACCCAAAGACTTCTATACCTACTTTCCCATAAAAATATAGTTTCCTCTCTGTGAGACATCTATAATATACATTGATATATTTTTTTACTTGAAATTCATCAACAATGTCTAATGCATATTTGGTTTCGACAAGCCGTACCACATCGTACACGTGTTTTACTCACTCGTTGCTAAGAAGAACTCGCAAAGAGTTTATACACTTTTTTGATTTTTTTTCACTCACATTTAAAGCGTTATACATAGCACGTGCCAATCACGATGCTTATACATAAGATAATCATCATAACAATGTTGACACAGGCGCAGAAAAATAAAAAATAAAATTAATTCACACGTATTTTCCGATAAATTTCAAATTTTGATCATATTTATCTAAAATGATTATGTATATCTCATGATGATATTTTAAAGAACAATCTAAATTATGTAATTAAATACTCTTTTCGTAAGCAGATAAATGAAAAACTTAAATTTTTTGTAATATTACCTTATATTTTTGATATTAATTTTTTTCAAAGGAATTATACAATGTAACTAATTCAATATAGGATAAATGTGGGTTGACTGCGATTAGGTAGATGAGGTTTGGAGGAAAGAGTCAAAAAGGCATGTATTTTCGTCTTCTCTTTCTTATTCTGCGGGAAAACAGCAGAACAGTTAGTTAGCTAGTTAAGTCTGAAAGATGTCTCTCAAACAGTAATAAGTATGGAGAAATTTTAATAATACGGCAGTACTTTCGCTAATTTTTGTAAATCATTATTCCTTCCTTCCTGGCTTTTAATCCATGGGATTGGTTTGCAGATCTCTTTCTCCATTCTTCTCGGTCTCCGGCGATTCTCTTCAGCTCTGTGTAGGAGGCACAATTCATATCTTGGCACACTTACTCAAGATATTCACGGCGAGGGCGCCCTCTGGTAATCTTTCCCTCTATCATTCCCTCCATTATATTTTTGAGCAGATTTTCATGGCGTAATGCCCCATCCATTTTGCACGCCTTTTCGAGATGGTATTCATCATGTGCCTGATTTCATCGATCCTGCTAAGAACCTCATCATTTGTAATGTGGTCTCTCCAGGAAATACCTAGGGCACGTCTGTAGGTCCACATCTCACAGGCTTCTATTCGTTTTTTATCTCTGTCACCAATGCACCATGTCTCACATCCATACAGCAAATAACTCCATATATAAGTTTTTATTAATTGCTTGCGGAGCCCAAGGTTTATATTATTATTCAAATAAAAATTCAATTTAGATTATATTTTCAGCACAACTTAAATAATATAAAGGAATTCCTAAAAATACACACAAAATACAATAAAAATACACACAAAAACACAATAAATAAAGGTTCCATGTTCAAGTCCTAGGGTAATAGTTTAATCATAATTTTTCGTTTGTATTTTTTGAGTGAAATAGTTACAATGGTTTTATATTAAAAAATAATATAATAATTCAAATTTAATCCTAGAAGCCTACAAGTATACTTTTATATAGTAGGTACGCAATCGATTAACCGATAACTTCACAAATATCTACATATTATGATCTGAGATTCTATAAATAGATCGCATACTTGCCGGAGTCATTAAAGATCGTGGAGTTTCGATGAAGAGTTTTCAACTGTCGCCACTCGTAGAGATCTAGATTTTGAAGAATCTAGCACACAGACCAACTCAGAGTGAACTGAATATTCTACGTTCGTGATTTTAAACATTCTAAATTATCTAACCTAGTCAAACGTGAAAAAATATATATTCGAATCTTTTTTTAAATGGAAGGTACTCGTAATTTAGAAAAAATAATGTAACCATACTGTTGACCTAGATAAACGCGTAATACATTTGATTGGAGACTTAACATGTAGTGTTTAGGTATTTAAGTCTTTGAAAATTGAAACTATCTTTAGCCCACGGTTCTATAACAGCAAAATAGAAATTTTAAAATATTTCTTAAAATTTGTTAAAAAGTGAATTAGTAATGAGCAGGACTTTGCTGCTCTGGAAAAGGACTCTGGCTTCACGGAATATGTCAGCCGACTACTGCTGGACCTAGACTATCTGCAGTTGCACCACGAAGCAATCATCATCGTCGCCCATCGAGCTTAAGGGCGGCCAACACTTTTTCTACCTGGGTCAGTTTACCACTCTAGAACTTTCTTTCACTGCCGTCCATTGTACCTTTACATTTTTTTCCAGCCTCGTTATCTTTTGAACGTGACTTGGCTCTCGGGCAAATTTTTTGCACAGGTATTCTCGGAGATATTCCAAGGATATCCCTATCTGTTGTTTTTGGGCAACATTTTATTTACGTATGACAGTGTACGTCTGGAAAAAACTGGGATTGAAATATCTACTGATTTATTTTGAATATTGTTTTTTTGAAGATATATTTTTCTTTGAGAGAATAGCAATATTCTTAGGTTTTTGCAATTAAAGAACAAGGAAAATATTTTTCTCTTATTATATGTGCAGTATTAAGGCAAGTATTTTTTTATTAAGCTACAACAGACCATAAGGCCCAACTACTGTGGCGAAACACGCCACAAAAACACTCCAGGCTTGAGTCACGTATATGCATTGTGACCTCATTGGTGATCGAACCAGGAAACCTCTGTATGGGAAGCGAGTGTCATGTTCTTTGGGCTAAGAGAGCCACCATAATCGCAAATTATTTTATTAGCTTATTAGAATTATACGCCTTAATTAATACCCGAAACAAAAAATTATTAAAAATTATTACAAAATATTATTAGTGTACACCTTAAGGACCGCGTATATAATGACATTACTTAGTTATCTACCCTCCGAAGGAGATACTAGAACCTCTCAGAGGACTCTGAAAAGAGGTTAATGAATACCAGCCCGAGGCTTCGACTCCACCGAGGAGAGAAGACGCCGAGAGATGCATTGAATCTTAAATAAAGTTGTTAGGGTGTAAAATAAAACAAAAAAAATATTTACATAAAAGAAATTTTACGTGAAAGAAATCTTGACTTGAAATATTTAAGGGTTTAAGGAATACAACGTTTCTGAATATGGTCAACATGTTCGGAAAAGGAAATTACAAGATACGATAGACTTTTAAATTCTTTTGAGCTTTATTTCTTGTATTTCACTTGCCTGAATTCTTAGCGATGTCGAAATACTTTTAAAAGAGGAAAACGTTTTTCAAAATTTTAATATGTTGAGGTTTTTTCATATCTGGATAATGAAATAGATCAAAACTGTAATAGACTACACTTTATTTTATAACATTTAAAAATAAACGTGATATTGAAGCCTGTAGAATGAACATTAGTGGGTGCTGTAGAAGAAACGAGAAGTTAATCTAGTTTTTCTTAATCTACTAATCGAGCTGAGACCGACTATTTTTTTTAGAGAGACCGAGATGGTATTTTTGTTGATAAAAATTTCGATGGTAGATTATACATGTCACTGTTAAATCCACGCTATAAATTTTATTAATATTTCATTTACAACATGCAGAGGGAGTTGCCGAAATCATAACCTTATTCTTTACAGATCACGTGTCTAATCGAAGGATTTTAAATTGTTAACAGACTATCGTCGAATTTACCGAAAACACACCTTCAAAATTATTTTGCGAAGCACCTTACGATACAAAAAAGTTTTTAAAGAATTTCGACTCAAAACAATCTCTGAGATACATATTGTGCTCCCGTGAGATTCTTTGAAGACATCTCTCGGCTTTTGTATCCTCCCGTTTGTGTACACCATGTTTCAGACATTTGACGTCTCTTGCCTCACTTCAAGGATTTTTTAAGTACTTATTTACTTACTTACCATCACGCCGTTTCCCTGTGGGGGTAGGCAGAGAGTATAGAGTGCCATACTCTTCTGTCTTGACATACAACTCTCGCATCATCCACATTCATACATCTTCGCATGCAAACTCGCCGGTTGTTGAGGCTTCTAACGGGATCATCTTCCAGTATCTGGTTAATCTGGTCATGCCACGTCTTCCGCGGTCGCCCTTTCTTTCTGGCGCCATCAACACTTGTATTATATATCTTTCTTACCATTATTTCCTCATTCATTCGCTCAATATGCCCAAACAATCTGAGTGACCCTTTTTTAATTTTATTAATTATGCTAAGATCAGCTTAATATTCATTCCTAATATCTGCATTATTTATTCTATCATAAATTGATTTGCCACACATACGTCTGAGGTATCTTATCTCTACTGCATTCAATCTACTTTCGTTCCTCTTCTGCCAGCTCCAGTTTTTAAGTAAAATGTCCAATATCACTCCGTTAATATTCGGATCGTCTATTGAGTCAATAAGAATTTTACTTCAATCAGTTAAAATATAATATATGTTGGTTATTTAATTCCTTCTATTTGTTTAACTTTTTAGATTAAATAGTTAAAGGTATTTATGGTTCTGGGTTTGTAAACATATGTCGAGTTTCACGGTCAAACCAAACATGGGTTGGAGCTAGTTAACTCTAAATTAAAATGTCAACACGTGTACGTGGCATTGAGATTCATCTTAACGTAATCTCTGAGATTTATTTCATTGACACGGGTCGTGTCAACAGTCAGAATATATTTTTAATGTGTAAAATCTTTCCTCTCGCTTTCCTGCAATCTGCGGCAGTGATTTTGTGAAAATTGATGGAAATGCGTTACAGGAAAGACGCGCGTAATTTCATTTATCATCGTTTATAAATAAATCAATGTCCAGCAAGTGCCATCACAGCAAAGACGCACATTTCCAACAGCCAACGCTTCTGATTTTGTATATATGCTACACGGCTGGTCTCAAGCGTGTGGATGTTGTAACTTTGATTTATTTTGACTTATATCTTCGAAACTATCAAATAAATACTTAATTTTTTTTTCAATAATGTAACGAATAACTACCCCTAATTATTTAAATTCTCAAATTTTATGTAATTTATGAGATTATTTTTTAATATTTATTCAAAGTTTTCGTACAATATGTATGGCGGCACACTACCGCTATCTATGAAAATAAATAAAAACATATAATTAACCAATACCTACCTAGTGCGGTATAATTCAATAATAAATAAATGCACATAAATTTTCTTAACTTGTATTTACTAATTAATAAATAGGTATTAGCTTTTTTAAATTTTGATGTCAATTTCAGTCGCTGCTCAATTGATATTTTTAATTGTGAGATGTCAAATGTTACACATTATATATGCGACTACTATAAAGCTCACCGTTTTTTTCAAACCATTAAAGGGTGTATTTTTTTTTTGAAACAATAAATTGTATTATTCGGATTGCCACTCAGCGAAACACTGAAAACTTGTCTACAACGAGACCGCTCGTACGCATTTAAATTAATTGCCCACTCTGAGGAGCACGACGCGGTACACGGTGTGGTAAAAAATGTCTACACCATCTAATTGCTACAGCAAACATGTATGGCCGTGCCTCTCCCCCCTCAAGTGAGGCTCTAAACTCGAGATTTCTCACAAAGGCAGGCGGGGTAGTCGGCGTGTGTGGTGGAGTGTGTGAGGAAATTTTCTTCCCTTGTAAGTGAAGGAAACCAGCATCCGGAGAGCAGAGATGGGAAGGGTTTGTGTACACGCTGAGAACATTTTAAGGGTGAATATTTACACCCTAAGGCGCGATCGATAAAAGCAGGTTTATAACATTTTTCTGATACATATGAAAATATGAACGAATGAAAAGTCAATGTTTATGATTCAAATCTCACCCTAGCTGAAAGAAGACCGAAATCATCGAAAATTGGATTGTCAAAGCTAATTTTTATGTCAGTATACTAGTGGTTCTAAGTGGGTAGAAATGTGAAATTTACGAAGAGAGTTCTCACATTACGTTGGATTGGTATCAAAAGTAAAATAAATATTAATAAAATCATCTCTGTTCTACACTCTCTGATAGATCTTTGGACTTCGACTCCAAGAATTTTTCTCCAGTGATTTCTGTAAAACAAAAGTTGCCGATATTATGAACCGTATTGCGAAATTAAAATGACAGTGGGCTGGACATATGGCTCGACAGGAGGACTAGATGGGCACCCAGAATCCTACAGTGGAAGCCCTGGACGAAAAATAGAATCGTCGGAAGACTCCCAAAACGTGGTCTGATGACATGGTTCAGCAAGCAGGAAGCACCTGAATGCAAAGGGGGAGAAACAGGGATGAGTGGAAGAAAATGGAATAGGCCTACATCCAGCAGTGGAGGGAAAAAGACTAAGGAAGAAGAAGAAGAAGAAGAAGAAGAAAATTTCTGTAATGTTCTATGGCTCTCCCATTTCAGATCACTAATGTATGTCTTTGAGGACATTGTCATTGTATTTTAGCTGAGGTAATTCTAAGCATGTGCGTCTTGATGGTCTAATGTTCAGCAGTGACTCAATACTATCTGATCTACCATTTTCTTCACATGGCACTGCTACTAAAATTTTCCCAATATATGAAAGATGGTGTGGCGTTATCGAGCATTGCAAAAAAATATGAGAAATTGAAAAGTGAGTTGGTAACATTAAGAAAATATTTTGTGTTAATTTTCATTATTTTTTTATTTATTTTATTTTATTCGATCATCCAACAGGCAGACATAAATTCTTGGTAGGACAAAATACAGAACAAATAGTTTAATGTCTCCCACAATTAAAGGATGACATAGATAGACATAACTATAGACAAGTCAATTTGATATGAACGACAGATTAAACAATTTTACAGTTTCATTTAAGTGATTGTTTCTAGATTAACTTTATCATAAACATAAAAAGATTCGTAATGTATATAATTCATTAATCAGGGAGGGGGACGAGTTTCTAGTATCTGCCTTACCATATGACGATATTCTTCATACTTAATATTAAAAATATCTATTGAATTCAAAAGGTAATTTATTATAATCTGAGCATATGCGTGGGATGGGAGAGGATTTCCTATTATTGGAATGCTAAGTTGGAGGAAAAAGAGGTACTTCTGTGTGGCAGGTCGGAGTGGGACGTGGACAGATAGAAAGCTGATGATTTCAGGAGAATCAATAAGGTTATGAATTATTTGGAAGAGGAAGAATTGATCTGATAATATTCGCCTGTTTTCAAGATAGTCTAATTAATGAAATTTTGTTGAGTCTAAATAGTTAAAATTCAAATGAAATTTGTATTTAATATGCTTAAGAAATGTTTTTTTGCTGTGTCGAGAGCACTTAAAACCTATTAAATATTTTAGAACACAAACCAATGTATACATTTGGTGAACGTCACGCTTGTATGGAATGAAGTGTTAGAACTCCTGGTGTAACAACGCCTTTCATCCACTCAGTTACAGGAAACCCGCGTCTGTACATACTTTCGAATCTTCAAGTTTACGTAGAACAACTCGAGCGATGCACTATCTCTCTTATTCCCCTATTACCCTGGTACGAGCTAGCAACAGAATACATGTAAGTACACATACATTCATATATATATGCGTTGTACACTATATGGAAAACATTTCATAAATACACTTTCTGTTTGCCTGTGATTCGTTTTTCACGAAAATGTACTAAAACAAAAAAAGAAAAAAATTCTCCTTGTTGAAAACGCAAAAAAAACTTTTTATACAGATATTAATTTACATATTTTTATACTTATATATTTATACAATTTAAAAAAAAAGATGGGTAGGGGAGGGGGAGGGGGTATTCAAAATATTATTTTAAAATAAATTCAATAAATCATTCAATCACATTATACACTTGATTTTCGAGTAAATAAGTGAATCGTTCTTAGGTTTTCACGGCCACTCAGAATCTGCAAGTTTGTGTTTACTGGGGTATTATGCCGTGTTGTTACGACCTTTCGGATCCCATTGCAGGGTCCATCATCAGGGCTGATGTCATCACATCACATCAGCCCTGATGATGGACCCTGCAATGGGATCCGAAACGTCGGCCCGAAAAGTCGTAACAACACGGCATAATACCCCAGTAAACACAAACTTGAACTAAAACGTATTAGGATATTTGTGTATCTAATTAGTTCTTTCTGATTCCAATATCTCGCGATAATACTTTGTGAAAAATAAATTTGTTTCGCCGCACCAACTTCTAATTCTAATTCTAATTCAGTCAGTCATGATTACGAATTTGGTACTACAAATAATGAGGAAGCAAGGTGATTTATATACAGTAGTACCTAAAGGTATAGCTAGACCGCATTCAAAAGAATGTGCGCAAAAAACACGTGTGTTGTTACGATGCAAAAATGAACACAAAATAAGTTTTTCTAGTAAGAAAGTAACCTTTTTTAAAATAAAAAAATATGTATTTATTTGGAATATCATATTGAGGCTTGTAATACGGGCTTGCCAGGCAACTTTCCCCCGCTTTCTTCTTACCGGACAAAGCTAGGGAATGGTCTTTTGATTATGGTCGACCTATAGATACATAAACAGGGTTATTTGGAAAACATAAATAAACTCGCAGAACTACATTCCTGCTTAAATTATGAGTCAAAAATGTTCAAGCAACCTTGATCAAATATAAATAGTTGTGGAGGCATGCGACATCCAAGTTTGCATTTTTTTTATATTTCTGACTTAATTTTTTTAAAACGTTGGACTATCATTACAGTAACTTATATCGAATATGAAAAATTCATTCCTTTTAAAAAAATCTTCCAATTCTAATTTGAAAACATTCAATTTGGAATTTCTTCAGGGTTTTTTTTCATTTTAAATAATTTGTATTGAAACGAATGAATTTTTCGTAATCGATACAAGTTACTGTAATGACAGTTCAATGTTTTGTAAAAAATAATTCAGAAATATTAAAATAAAAAATTAACTTTGATATTGCGTAACTCCATAACCATTTAATTGTAAATGTTTACGGATATTTTATACGAACCATATGTTTTTCGGAGAGATAATTCTCGACGTTTCGTTGAAGTCGTATTCAACGTCACAAGTTATTAATTCAACGCCGCTTAAAAATTTTCGACTCATAATCGAGACAGGAATATAGTCATGCGAGGTTATTAATGTTTTCCAAATAACCCTGAAAATGATACTCATGCCTGGTAAGTGTTCGACGTAGATGTGTAGAAAGTAAGCGGCTACTACGCTGCATTTGAGGAAGGTAGTGGTACTTGCAGTGTTTGGTTTGGTTGACCTATTTACCCCGATAGGCCGACGGGGAGAGCCCCTCAAAAACGCAGTGGATATTCTCATATTCTACAGCCGATCTCACGTGAATACTGTAAACAATATTTACATTACAACGAATATACTCGTGTTATGTAAATTCAAAATTAGTTTGTGAAGTAATATACTCATGTTATGTAAATTCAAAATTAGTTTGTGAAGTAAGTAGACATAATAATAGGTGTACCCATAAGTCAATTATTTTTGTAGTGGAATGTTTGCTTCAGTCAAGCTCAGTAAAGTGAACGTGTAAAGACGTGTTTTATACGGAATATTATAATCCATGTGTCTTGCGACAATTAAACTTATTTTTTTTTATTACTCTGTAGTAAAATGGCGGACAATCAACTAACTGAAGAACATTTACGTCATTGCATGCTGTTTCATTTTCTGCCGGGTGTTAATGCAACGGTTACTACAAAGAAAATTTGTGATGTCTATGTAGACGTATTGAAAGTAAATAAGTGCCAACGTTGGTTTAGAAAATTTTCCGATGGTGATTTTGACTTGTCTAATAGCGATCGAAGTGGGCGCCCGGTAGGGTTTGATAATGACGCTTTAAAAACACCTAGAAGCATATTTTTCTTAAAAGTCTACCAACAAGATGGCATGGTCCTAGATAACAATCCATTAAAAATAAATAATTGATTAGTTGCCACTTAAATAATTGATTACTTATGGGTACACCTAATATAAAATAGGTAAACGAACAAAGGCAATTGAGGACCAGTATTGCCAACCCAAGAGAAACTGTAAACGTAAAAAACTCTAAATCCACAATTTTTTATTGTTTCAATAAAATAGTGAAAAATAGGGATGCCCGATCTTGCAGAAATAAACGATTTTCAAGAAAAATCGTACATAGATGTTCTCTTGCATCAGCTACGTTGAATAAGAAGACAATTTCAACTAATTTATGTTTTTTAATAACTCAAATTTTATTTTCATTAAATGTACATATACTTACTAAAAATGTAAAAATGTATGTTCTAAGATAAAAAAAACTGTAGATTTGGGAGATTAAACTGAAAACTGAGATGACTTCTAAAAAACTGTAAATCTACAGTTAAATCAGTAGGATTGGTTACAATGCTGCAACATATTGCGTAAAAAATTCACTAGTACTTCATTTATTTATTATTAAAATACCTTTCTTAAAATATTTAATTATAGATAACATCAATTGCATTTATGACAAAATTTTTGACAAAAGTTTTGAAAAAAAGTTCACCCAATTATTTATTCGTTTCATTCCTCTAGCTTCTGGATTCAGCCGTTTTCAACAATACAATTGTGTCTTGTTGAAATCGTCCAGTCCATTCCTAATTGAGTGTTTCTAGAATATAAACAAAGTTTTTTTCAAATTGGTTCTATTCGAGATTAACCGTATTCCATTTATTTAATAATCGAGAAATGAAAATTATTAAATTATTCACTAGACAATGATTAATATAATTATGTGCTTATACCCTTGTATATAATCTTCCCTTCTACTCCCGTCCCACATGCTCTTCCACCCTTTCCACTGGCTGTTAAATTAAATTACTATATTCAGTGGAAAATTCGTAATTGGCATAATTTTAAAACCATTATTTTATATTTGTTAAGATGTTGATTTGCTGTTAATTTTCTCCAAAATAAAATTAATAAATAGATAAATACATTTAAATGCTTCAAAATGCATATTATATGTAATACTGGATACTTATGCCGACTTAGACATGAACTGCATAATTTAGACGATATTTAAGAGCCTTGAAGTGCAAGCCACACACTTGACTGTAATGAATAAGTGCATGCACTGCACTAGACTTAATAAGAGAGGCGCTGCGTTTGCCAGAATTTTCCCCCCGAGAGCGGAATCAATATGGAATCACAGCCGAACACCCCCTCCCCCGCGGAGTTCAAACGGGGGTCGTTGAAGGGTCATTTCCGGTGTGAAAGTCAAAAAGAAAATAAATTGCGTCATTTGGAACAGGCGTCAATCAAATGCCCGACGACAACATTATTCGCGCTGAATCAGTCAATACGCAAATTTATCATCATTTGCGCACATCTATTGAAAGTATCCAATTGTTTCGAAATGTGTATTTATTTATTTGTATAGTACCTTATAAAATAAAGTACACTAATGTTATTACATTTTAGATATTTTATTATACTCAGCATATTTGTGATTTTATTATACCTAACCTAACCTAACCTAACCTAATCTAACCTAACCTAACCTAACCTAACAGCTCGAGTTTATGGGAGGAGTATTTGCATCTGTTAAATGCATAATCTTACATAATCTGCATAATCAGAGAGGATCGAACGCCACACTCTTCTATCCTGGCACACCACTTTTGTTTTGGCCACATTCATACATCTACTCGTACAAGTTCTACGGTTGTTGCGGCTTTTAACGGGGCCATCCTCAAACGCTTGTTGTATCTGGTCATTACAAGTCTTTCGTGGACGCCCTCTATTTCTGTTGCCTTCAACACTCGCCTCATATATTTTCTTAACCATCCTTTCCTCGTTCATGCGTTCCACATGACCAAATCATCTCAGCACTCCTTTCTTTATTCTATCTCCCATACTACAGCCAGAATTGCATTCACGTTTGATTTGTTCATTCCGTCATTATCGTCTATTATAATTCATCCACCTTTGTATATGTATGAAATTATTTCAAATTGTGTAAGCTAGATTACAATAACTAATTTTTATTTAACAGAATTTATATGACTTGTGTAGGTATGATAAAATGCAAAAGTTGAGACCTTTTGAATAATTTTGTAAGAGATAGTGCTATAATAATCCTAGTTCAGCGAAAATAACTATTAGAGATACCGCATTGCCAATTTATTTATGTCAAATATTTTTGATGTACATATTTGTACAAAAAATAACATTTTGTTTTAATATATACTAGTGGCTGCAGTCCCGGTATTTTCTAACTTCCTGGATTGTTCTAGTCTTAAGAAGAAATTCTCGTCGCTTCTAGGCTGTTTTAGTCATTTGTAGACGTTTTTAGAAGTTTCCAGAACGTTGTAGATAATTGTAGACCATTTTAGAACCTGCGATGATGTTGTGACATATTACAAGGGATTCAGGTACAAATTCCTTGACAATATTTTATAATGTTATATAACTATTGGTTAGCCTAGAAAAGCAATATGATTTAAAACATTTTTTGTTGTGTTACTAAAATAGCCCTCGCGACCAAAGTGGTGATGGTAACAGATTTACTTTATCTGTTAACGTAATTAGTGTTCATTAATAATAATCATAGAGTTTGACAGAATTAGGTCAGTGTCTTAATTGGAGCAATCTATACATATAAAAAAAACTTTTTTCGGTTACAATATGATAACTTAAAATTAGCAGCATCTCACGAGGTACCCTGGAGGGGATCCACGATCGAGATTTGTGGAGGAGCATTATTTTCCGTCTCGTTGGATCAAGTCCACTGTTTTTCAATCTTGATAAAAAAGAAGGAAGGTAAAAAATCTTCAAAAAATGTCAATATTATTCTGATTTAATTCCACACATTATTATTCCACACAACCACAAATTATAATAATATCGTTATAAATCTAATAACTACACTTATTATTCATGTTTTGGGGTTTTCACAGCCTTTCAGAATCTTCTGGTTTCAGTTAGAATATTCTACCGTGTTTCTAGGACCCTTTTGGTCGAGTTTGACAATACATCAGCCCTGATGATGAACCCTGCAATGGGATCCGAATCATCGCCCGGAAAGTTCGTTGAAATATGGTAGAATATACCTATAAAACTCAATGTCTGTCTGTCTGTCTGTTCTCTGTACAAATCCACACCGTTTGTCCGATTCGATTCAAATTTTGCATACCTATGCTTTGGGACCCGGCAGGTAACATTTCTCCCCTATTCTCATACCCCTTCCCCTCCCACTGACATATTTTAGATGCAAATCTGTACCGTTTGACCGATCAGACTCAAAATTTAGAAATTTAATCTTTAGGACGCGGCAGGTAACATAGGCTAGATTTCCTCCCTCCCGTTTTACCTTTTCTCCTCCCCTTGATATATTTTCGATTTCAAAGCGATTTTCGATTTCGACAAAGCAATTCTACACCGTTCGAATCAAACCTTTGTTTCCCCCCACAAATTTATTTTTAACTTAATCCTTTACCCGTGCAACGCCTGGTACGAACAGCTAGTATCCTAAAAAATTCAAAACAGAAGATTATATCAAGTATATATTCAGTATTCATTTTAGCTTCAGAATACTGCCATACATAGTAGGGTCTAGTAAAGTCTACACGCGAGGTAAGAATTATAACCGTGGGAAATTATTGGAGAGCGGTATAAGAAAAAACTTTTTTAAAACAAAATAATGCTTTGTGATGATAAATGATAAAATAGGATTAACTTGGTGGTCTGGTAGAACTCAAATTTCAACCATTTGATCGCTAGACAAGTATCTTACCGCTAGACAAATAAGCACGTCTTCTTCATTAGCATGAAAGTAAGCTGCAACAAATCGATTTGTAAATTTAGATAAAGGCTGAAGGGTAAAACTTACCAGTTAATATAGTAGTCCCGGAATATATAGTGATTCGCATAAGTAAAGTAAATTTATAAACTGCTTAAAGGTCAAGCCATTAAAATTGCGGTTTTCCCACAGTAACTTCTTACGTAACTAAACCCTTGGGGCTGTGTTTTGTGAGGCAGAGGTGGGAGAAACTGTTGGAAGAAAGCGGTTAATACGAGCCTTAAATCTGAAAACAATTCTCGTTTGCACAATAAAATGACATATTTTCTACAAAACAACATTCAAGAAATATATTGACATCGATCTTCTTCTTTTGGTGTCATGTCAGGTCCCCCCAACGTTGACTATCACCCGAGAGAAAGCTTCCCCGTCCTGGGCAGCACGAAACAGCTCTCCAACACTTCTTATGCCCGTCCAGTCGCGTATATTGCGGAGCCAGGAAATTTGTCTCCTTCCAACACCTCTACGACCCTCTATCTTGCCCATAAGAATCAGGTGGAGCAATTCGTATTTTTCTCCTCTGAGCACATGACCCAAATACGATACCTTTCGGATTTTGATATTTGTCAACTCTCTATTCACTCTAGCTCTTTGAAGAACTCTTGTGTTGCTGACCATATCCGTCCAGGGTATCCGGAGCATTCTCCGATGTATCCACATTTCGAACGCCTCCAGTCGGTTCATGCTACTCACTTTGAGGGTCCACGATTCCACTCCGTACAGCAGGACTGACCATATATAACATTTGACCAGACGCTGTCGAAGTTTCGGGTTAAGATTGTCATCGCAGAATATTTGTCTCATTTTGTTAAAAGCAGCTCGCGATGCTTCAATTCTGCATTTGACTTCGGTTTCTGGGTCGAGGTCTTCCGCTAGGATACTTCCAAGGTATTTAAACTTTGTCACTCTCTCTATACCAGCCCCATTCAATGTGAGGCGTGCTCCTGTGTGATCTTGCCTACTAAACACCATGAAATTGACATCGATGAATTAATTAATTCATTTTAATAACTCAGTCCTTAGCTACGATTGGAATAGAAGCTTTGGTCCAAATATTGTTGATCTCTTCAGAAACAATCACGTATATATCTGATTTGGATGGATCTTTTCCATTATACTTAAATTTCAGGTCGTTTTAGACGAATAAAATAAATTAAATGATGTTCCTTATAGTTGCTAGCTGCTTGATTGTCAAGTTCTTTATATGGTCCGAATATAGCATAATTAGTCTGACCACGCCTCAAACTACTTATTTAAAAAATCAGAAAATCAGCTTTTAACAGTGTAAAAATCGTAACGGTACTTTTACGGGATAAAAATTACTTTGGCTACGAAGAAAACACTCGCGAGTCAAGTCAAGAAAGTCCTCAAAACAAGTTCAAACTTGAGGGTATTTGCAGGCAGCCTAACGAATTCTAAGTTGTTGCATGCAAATTGAAACTTCATATATGTTTTACACCTAAAGAGAACATAAAGTAAATATTTTTTATACTTATTTCAGGAGTCAAAATTGAGGGTAGCGAAATATCACCACAAAAATGACAATTTTTCAAAACTTTGAAGATCGGTAGAACCTTAAAGATATGGTATTATTTTATTTTTAAAATTATTTTGGTAATTTACGATCAATTACGCAAATTTTGAGAGGTCTTCAGTTAAGGAAAACCAAAAACAAAATTTCGGGACAACCTACTCCACATAGTTATCTATCCCTTGGTTCACAATGCACTATGGTAACTCTGTTTTCGATACGGTTTGTCGCTAATAGTGCATCGGTAGAAACGTCAAAATAAACAACATTGACGTGCCGCGGTCTGACCCCGCTATTTATAGGCAACACGATGGTTTTTCGAATCCTCGAGAATATTCTTTCTATTTCTAGTGTATGCTAGAGGGTAACCGTCGCTTTCAGGCTGTTCCAGGCATCTTCCGAATGTCGTAGATAATTATGGAGTGCTGTAGGGTATTATAGAGGGTTCAGAAGTTTTGTTCTAATGTGAAATATTATAAGGGATTCGGGCAGTAAGCAATTTTAATTAGAATAATCTTTCTCTGAAATGTCTTTTCTGTTTGAAAATTAATTCTGAATTGCCAGATTTTATTCCTTCCCGTGTTTGAATAATTTGCGCCTTAACCCTCAGACAAAGGCTTTTGTTTGGGTAAAATATTTACTTATATGTGTTTATCGACTTTGAATATAATATCACGTATGGGTATTGTGTATTGTATAGGTATCGCACGCACTAGAATGATTATGATTATATATTCTTATATAATATTATGATGTTTCATATGTTTCATAGTATTTCTATAAGAAAAAAAACAAAGATTTAAATAAATGCGGGTGCATTTGAACAGTTGGTGTAAAAATGAAGCTAAGCAAATTTAATTTATTCTCTTACATATGTAGATTATTTGTGCGCTACTAAAATAAAAATTAAAATGAATAATTGCTTACTTACTTACCATTCAGCCGTAGGCAAAGAGGATGGACTGCCGTACTCTTCTATCCCGATACACCTCTCTTGCCTTATCCACATTCATAGTTTACACTATCTTCCAGTATTTGGTTAATTAATCTCATTATGCTCCGTCTTCCGCGGCCGCCCTCTCTTTCTGGTGCCGTCAACACTTACGTCTCATATCTTTCTTACCATTCTTTCCTGATACATTTTGCTGCTCATCCATCTGGACCACCAACTTTTTTATTTGACTATTTACTATGTTAAGATCAGTTTTATATTTTTCCTAATTTATTCCTTCTTTTCTTTATCATAAATGGATTTGCCACAAACACGTCCAAGTGGTCTCATTTCTTCCGTCAGCTCCAGTCTTCACTTTTATACATCAGTGTAGGTATCAGAATTCCAATATGTAACACTAGTTTTGCATTGGTAGACATGTACTAAGAAATTATGGCATTCAAAATACCGTTCACCTTATTCCACGCAGTCGTCCTACTCTCGATATCTCTCTCAGCCTTTCCTCTTCCACCGAACATACTTTCCAAACACACATATCATTTAATTTTTACAACAATAAAAATTAAATAATGAATAAAATTGCTATTATTCGTAATTTTCCTTTAAAAGTGATGTGAGTTCAGTGTATTAATTAATATGTTATATTTTTATAATTTAAATTCTTCATTACCAGAAAACTTGTTTAATTTTTTGAACAGAAAATTGGTTTAATTTTTTGATTGTATATTAATACTTCACATAATATTATTGTTAAGCTTTACGTCTAAAAAATGATTTATTAATAAAAATAATCAATAATGAAATAACTAATTCGTTAATCATAATATTACCTACCCAATATAAATTACAAGTGTTTTAAATGATAAATGCTAACTCACAAATTCTACTGACATATAAAAATAATTTCCAGAATTATTGAGCCCAGACAGATATGCACTTTCTCGCTGCACTCAGGTGCGTCCCATTTATGGGCTGCTAGGTCGTGGGGGGGGCGGTGCACCCGGTCGGGTTATCATCCCTTAACTGGGCCACTGTGCCGCCTCTGTACGGGCCGCGGGCGACACGCCCAGCTGGGCCCACCCTATATTCGGGAAGTTCAGCTTGTGTTCAACACTGACTCTTATTTAATTAATTAATAAATATCCCTGTGGACAAAATCCAGTAATTTGCACGCCGCTGCCGGAGGAATTCTGTTTTATAATTACGTCATTTATTGGCACATTTCATACATTGTTATTTTTATTTTTAAATAATAATTTAGGTGTTTTGTTAAAAAAATAACTTTTATTCAGTGAGTAAAGCCTCAAAATACGGGAATAAATTGAATATACTGTTTAAAATCATGTTTTTATATTAAAAAAAAAGCGTTTAAAAATCAAGAAAAAACGTAAAAATTACTTGCAAATTTAAAACATTATAACCTTATTAATATTAAATATTTATTAATTTCCTTAGTACCAATTCTAGATAATGAAGCATACTTTAAACGATTAAAAAAACATATCATGCGTACATATCAATATTCGTCAAAACTTTGCGCCACTTAGGACACTAAAAATGATTTTTTGGCCGCGGCCTGTCGATTAATCCTTATATTTTCTTAATTATTGTAAATAATGTTCAGTTTTTTACTTTTATATAAGAGAAAAGGCTCTATCTAAGTTATTCCCCTAAAAAAATTAGTCTAGAATATACATTCTGATATAAATGAATAATAAAAATTCACATTTTCGTAAAAAAACGCCGAAATATGCATTTGCAGTGTATGTCAATGAATGGGATTGGTGTGGGGACGGGAGTGTTAGTAGCATTAGAATGGATAAAATTTAATGGTTGGTATTTAAATGTCTATTATGTTTTTATAACTACCTACCTAACTAACTAACCATCACGCCGTTTCCCCGCAGGGGTAGGCAGAGAGGATTAAACGCCACACTCTTCTATCCTGGCACACCACTTTTGCTTCGGCCACATTCATACATCTTCTCATACAAGTTCTACGGTTGTTGCGGCTTTTAACAGAGCCATCCTCAAACACATGTTGTATCTGATCATGCCAGGTCTTTCGCGGATGCCCTCTATTTCTGTTGCCTTCAACACTCGCCTCATATATTTTCTTAACCACCCTTTACGTTTTTATTATTAATCTTATTATTAAAATTTTTTAAATTCTCTTATATGTCCAACCTTCGTCTTTAGTACAAGCATGTGAGAGTGTTAAGTTACTATTGTCAAAGAAATCACCCCCAATTTTTGCATGTTCTGCCATTTATGATGATGATAATTTTGGTAACAATGAATTCCCACAAAGTTACACGGTAAAACTTCGAAGAGTTATTATAAAACACTAATACAATATATAACTGAGCGTGTAATACATGCTCATCTAACACAAAATTATGTACACACACACTACTGAAATTGGAACCCGTGCATTCGTCGCAAAACTCATGTATTTATTGATTTGCGACAGTATTTATTTTGTTCTGAATATTTTTTATTTATTTATCGCTAAACGTATTTTGGGTAATTATTTCATAAACAAAATATTCATTAAATAATTTATACTTTTTACTCTAATGTAATTCTAGGATCATCCATTAGGGTCAATGACTCGTTGACGGTCTTTTTGTTAAAAAATATAATAAAAAATAAAATAAGCGCTACCATACGGCATCCTAAACTTCACTATCAATCCGAATGCTTATTCTATTATTACTCCCTTTATTTTAACTCGAGGTGTCTGATTGATTGATTGTTTGACGCAAAAACTTTGGATCGATTTTTAACCCTTTTCTCGCGATTCAATAGAGCTAAAAAAGATCTATCAAATTTTCGTTAAAAAAAAAAAAAATTATAGTATAATTTTGGATTTTTCAAATTTTTAATACAACTGAGTAAGTTGTATGAAAAGGTGTATGGTTTTTTCATACAACTAAGTAAGTCGTATGAAAAGACTGCGACGCGTCTGGTAGACACTAAACCTGATTATAGTATAATTTTGGATTTTTTGGAAATTTTTTACTACTCCCTTTCGTAGCGTCGCCCAACCGAAGCCCAACGCGTAGGTTAAGTGCCAAACCAGTTTCCACTAGTAAATGAGAAAAAGAGATAAAGCTTGGTTTTTATGGGTTGGTTTTTTTATGATTTTTTTTCTATATTTTTTAAAGGGATACGTACATGGGATACGCAAACTAATCCGCTATGAATCCCCGATGGCATAGATCAATAGACAAACATCTAAAGCATTTTAACGATTACCTATTCAATATTTTTTTATTATTTCGGGATTTGAGTTCTGTAAATGAGTTTATAGAACTCCATTATCACATATAGGTACGAAAATAAAAACACACTGGTTTTTTAATTCAACTTGTTTAATTTTTACGAGACGCGTTTCTATTTACGGGGGCATTATCAAACTAACTGTTTTAAATCCAACAATTTTGTCTTGAAAGCTATACAATTTGATATAATCGTTATCTCACTTACATAAAATTGTATAGCTATCGTTTTCCGTATAATGTATTTCATTTGTTTATCATTAGTGTTAAACAAAATAGTTTTTTGGAATCGTGTCAAAATATTGCGCAAAAACCTGCAAAAATTCTTAAAATTACAGAGCAGTCACTTGTAATTGTTTTTATGTAAATACAAGTTGTTTTATGTAAAATAGTTAATTGATATTATGATATGAGGCAAAACGCGTCTTCTAAAAATTGTGTTACTATTTTCAAATGTGCTCAATTGAATTGATTTTTGAAAGTTTTACAATTTATTAAAAGTTTTTTGAGACATTGGTGATAATGAAAAGCTATGCATCTTATAAAAACTTTATGTTCTATTTTATCATAAAATTAGTAAAATATCCGTAGGTACGTACATTTGACTACGTACATTACGTAGATTGAATGCAGTGGAGATGAGATCCCTCAGACGTATGTGTGGCAATTCAATTTATGATAGAATAAAGAATGCAGATATCAGGAATGAATGTAAAGCTGATCTTAGCATAATTAATAGAATTAAAAAAGGGTCGTTCAGATCGTTTGGGCATGTTGAGCGAATGAATGAGGAAAGAATGGTAAGAAAGATATATGATGCAAGCGTTGACGGCGCCAGAAAGAGAGGGCGACCGCGGAAGACGAGGCGTGACCGGATTAACCAGATACTGGAAGGATGGTCCCGTTAGAAGCCTCAACAACCGGCGAGCTTGCATGCGAAGATGTATGAATGTCGATGAGGCGAGAGTTGTATGTCAGGACAGCAGAGTGTGGTGCTCTATCGTCTCTGCCTACCCCCACGGGGAAACGGCGTGATGGTTAGTTAGTTACGTTTGAAGAAACTGTAGTCTGAGGCTTGGATCGATATTTTTCGATATTCTCATCGAAAGATATCGATCATGTCGGAAGTCGCAGACAGCACAGCCCTATACATTTTTTTTTGGGAGAATATTCTGAAAGCATTCGCAAATATCTATAAATAGAGGGAGAGACGTGATTTTTAACACTCTCCTCGTAGACCTCGTTCATCCAGTGTTTTATAACTAGTCTTAAGTTTTTATTAAAAAGTATTGTTAAAAATCTGTGTATTCGTAATTAAATAAATCTTGTAAGTATATTCCAAATTCTTCTTTTTATTCTCTGCTTTCCGAATTATATATATATATATATATATATTCCAATATTTAGATACCCCGGTATTTAAATATTGGTGGTGACCCCTTAAATAAAATAAAGCCCATAAAAAACAAAAAATAAAAGAGAAACAATATTCTCCCCCCACCCACAAAACTATTGAACCCCGCACAGTAACGGAAAGGTTAATTAGTTATCTAAAATTAGGGATAACCCCTTGTTATAAATTTGTACCGACTACACAAATACAACGGAGCGAGTCTCTTCTGTAAACACGACGCACGTGCGATAGCTGTTTGCTGTGGTCGTGGATGACGCTTTTCTTACAAGCGGAATCTTTCTGAGCCCCGGATTAATGTAGTTTCCCAACGGTCCGCCTCCCACGCGACGTCCGCCCCTACGAGAGGGGAGGCAAACTTCCCGGTACACGTAATATATATCTAACCTTTCCGCATCCGGGAAGTAACAATGCATTACGTAACGTATCAGTTACACGGCATTTTGCCGTAATTGTAATCGTAAACTATGGGAAATTTCGCGATATCTGTCGGTTTAAATATAATTTAAGCTGTGACATTTTGTGTCATTTTATACATTTCTCTGAAATTGAGCGCTCTTTTGGGATCGAAATTCCGCAGGTCGAATCCGTACTGATGTAACCTTGAACTTTTAATATAAAAAGGATGGAGGAAAAAGGAAAATAAATCCAATATTAGCAATAGAGCCTCCAATCCGAATATTCAAACCTCGAATATACTCGCCTGTTTTTAAGTATTCTTTATTCGAATACATTAAAAAGTATTTGTAAAGTATTCGCTTTTATGTATATTATAAGATTTTAAATATTTTTCTAAACGAAACAAAAGTTTACGAACCCGAGAAGTGATATGCAAGCATTTTCAGGTAGGAATTTTTTTCTCCAGAAGTACCGCTATCGGCTATATGAAAGTCGGACATCAAAGATGTAAACACCGTAAATTGTCGGACATCTTTTGCATTTGTTTTTTGTAAAGTCTTACGCCTAACATTATGGTTTTCTTATAATAAGCACGTCCGGTTAACACACTTTGTTTTGTCAACGATGGAGTCGGCTTTCTATTATTCTTTAGTATTAAGCTTTCATAAATACTTGAGCCGACATATGAGATATGAAATAATATAAACATATCTAAAATTTTGTCAGTTATCGAGAGAATACCAACTCGTCTTTTGTTTTTTTAACATATATTTAAAAAAATTAAAATAAATTAATTCTTTACAATAACCTATTGTGTTTTTTTTCAATATATAGAATGTATTTATTTATCTGTATTTATTATCCAAAGTAAATTATTCCTTTCTTAAAAATTTTACGATTATATTCGAATGTATTATCAATAACTTACTTATTCGATATTATGTCCAGTCCACGGTAGTAATGCATGCATGCTAATTAATTAATTTAAAATTGATTTACCCCTACGTTATATTGTACGTGCCTAAATTCCATGGATATAGCGGGGTCTACAGTAAAATTAACACGAAATGTTTAGTGAATTGACGTAGAATGAAAGAATTGAGAGAAGGAACAGATTTACGAATTGCAAATAGGAAAAATACATTGTGCCATCTGTATATTATCATAATAAGCACCAACTAAGCGATTTTACAATAAGAATAAAATTTGTAAATTAAAAAAACGTGTTTTTAAGCGTGTATTCAATCGCAAAAATAAAAAATTCATTCACTTTACGTCTATTTTCTACCCCGACTAATACATACAATAAAAAATTAAATACATACATGGATATTTTTTCATGTATTTTCGTTATGCCGTAATGAATAATGATATTTCATACATTTATTTCACACATATATATATAAAATATATCATATATGTGAGGTTATATTGTGTTAGCGTGTTTGTGTAAGTGTGCCTATTTTATCTCTCCCCTTGTTTCGGATCCACTGTTTTATTTTGTATTTTATATAAGAGTTATAAATTGTGGTTAGCCCGGATTGTTTTAATTCTTCAAGCATGCAATTAAGTAATTTGAGTCAAAAATAGTTATAGCTCCTTTGTCCATACGTGGTATGTAACCTTGGGTTTGTAGATTGAGTTTGTTTTATCGTGTGGTAATTATTATTTGAGTTGGTTTAAATGTGAATTTTTGTGTTTGTACGTGTATTTAAGAGTAGTATTCGCATAAATTTGTTTTATATCGAATACGTCGAATTTGATGAATATTTCACCTGTCCTTGTTAAAATTGAGGTTTTGAGGATTACTTTTATAGCAATTTTTGAGTTGCAATAATTGTACTGAGTGCACTCATAGTTGCTCCTCCCCATGCAATTATGCCGTGTTCTATAATTGATTGGCAGATTGCGAAGTATATCATTTTTAGGAGTTTAATGTTAAGAAAGTTTCTAATATTGCGCAGAAAAAAATGGATATATTTTAATTGATTGATTAATGATGTCCCTATGACAAAAATCCAGCATTGTTTTGAAAAATTTGAACATACTCAAAATATGTCTGAATTGGCATCGTCAAGCCATTGCTCTTGAGGTACTTTTACACTGGACTGATCTTATGGAAGCTTGCAGTTCTCTTAGAGAATGCGATAGATCGAGAAGAAAGGCACCAAATGATTTCTATCGCAGCACAAGGAGCTCGAGGTATCGAATGACCTGCACAGTGTCTAATGGCTGTAACTAAGAAGAGCATAACGAAGAAAATGAAGAACGTCTATCGCAGCAATCAACCTATCTTTCGTTCATTTGAGTATTTTTATTCTGGAATCAATTGAAAATAAACAAATACAATCAAAACAATTTTTATTAATCAATTACAAAAGACATACAGGAAAAATCAAATTAACGAAAAAATATTTTAACTGTCACCGGGACTCGAACCACGGACCTCCAATACTATCCGGGAATGGCGCGTTATCCAATTTCGCCATGACAGTCTGGTAAGTTAACGAAAAATTTTCGGCCTAATATGTAGTCTATTTTAATTGACAAAAATGCGGGAAAATTGAAAGGGAACATTCAACAACCCATCTTATCTACGTTAAATTTTCCGGTTAAACCCCCTCCCTCCTTTCACGAGTCACTCTACCTTCTCTTTTTGTCAGTACCTTATTATTTTTTAATTGCCTCTTTCCTTTATTTGTGTACATGTACACCTGTCGATGCGAGTTACCGATACTCTCGAAACTCGAGCAGTGCTAATAAATTCAAGTAGAGTTAAAACAGTGTTTAATTAAAAATTATCCTAAAGGATGATTATTGTGAAACCCTATGAAGTTGAAGCTGATTCAACAAATAGTAAAGGCCTCGGGTACGATACAAGCGGCGAGCGGCAAAGCGTCATAGCGTCAATGCGCCAGAGTAGTGAGGGACGCTTTGGCGGCTGAGTAGTGAGATAAGTTATATGGCCGGCACCCCACACTACTCTGGCCCATAAACCCTCTGACGATCTGCCGCTCGTCACTCGTATCGTATCCGAGGCCTAAGACAATCAAATTACCAAGTCCAATAATAATGTGCTACAGAAAGAAATGCAAATGCAAATAAATCTTTCGATCGAAAAATATGTTATTGTCTTTAAAGAGTTAAGGTTGTTATTACGGTCGTTAGACATATTTATAGTTGCGGATATTTTATACGAACCGCATGTTTTTCTGAGAAACGATTCTCAAAGTTTCGTTGAATGCTTATTCAACGTCATCAGAAGGACGACCTTTACTCCGCCCTCTACCTCCGCGGGTAAAGGTCGTCTTCCAGATGACGTTGAATAAGAATTCAACCAAACGTCGAGAATCGTTTCTCGGAAAAACATTCGGTTCATATAAACTATCCGCAACTATTTACAGTTAAATATTTTATTGTCTTGTTATATATTATGTTTAATTTTTATAGCGGGGATGGCAAAAGCAACTCACGTAGCAGAATTAATGATAACTTACATGTTTATCTTTTGCGGCTGAATAAAAATGCGCTTAGTATCAATGTAAAAAAAACTAATTGCATGATTCCAAAGCAAAAAAATAAACCACCTTTAAGCCAAACACTTTCTATAAAGGGATATATTATAAAACAAAGCGATTGTGGGAAAAATCTGGGGCTTGAAATAGATGAGAGACTTCTATGGACGAATCATATTCGAGCTTTTTTAAAAAAGTTGGGCCTATAATAGTTGGTGCGATGAAAAGAGCTGAACTATTTGATACAAGAACTAAATTTTTCTCCCTCATATTTTATATGGCATTATTATTTGGTCACAGTGTAATTCACAGGCGCAGGGAATGATACATAGAACTTTAAACAAAGCCCTTAAAATAATCGTTAACCTAAATCGATATACCAGAACCACTGACTTGTACAAAATCATTGGCATGCTTAACCTAGAAGATGACTTATAAAATAAAGAATAAATTATTAAAAAGGGATATCATCTTTAACCAGAATAGTGACGAACATAGAAACACAAGAACAAGAGACTATATAAAAAGTGATATACCGCGCACTAATAGAGAGAGATATGGTTTCCTATACAATGCGATTGATTTTTATAATGGAATCCCCAATTGTATAAAATAACTAAATAGTGTAGAACTATTCAATAAACAGCTGAAGGGACTGGTGATGGGGAGGAGATAATTACTTAACAAATCAATGTGCTGATATATATATATATATATACCCACTTCTTTTACTTTATTTTCTGTCCCCTTACACCAGCATACGATTGCTGTGTAAGCATACGATTGGGGATATGCTATTTAATTTTTAATTTTAATTTAATACAAATAACTTATTAATGTAGTGTGATCATATAAAAATATGTAAATAAAATAAATAAATAAATAAAATAAAATTGTGATTTTAGCAGAGGTTAGCCGCTACGTGATGCGAGAAGTTCCAGTCCACTTTTATAACTAAGACTGGGACAGTATTTGGCAATAAAGTATCAGAGGTTCTCTTCCTATCGAAAGAAATTTTTTTTTTGCGCTAAAGTTTTGTGAATTTGATTGTAAACTTATACATAAGATATACTCTTCGAAATACCTCACCAACAAAAACAACGCAAGTTTAGCACACGTTGTTTTACAAATTTTCAATACTAATGATATCTATAAACACTCAAATTAAACGAATAGAAAAAAAGTGTTTTTATTCATAAATGTTAAAATAAATTTAAACCAAATTCAACCCCACTACATTTAATTATCATAAATAGCTTTAATTGATGGCAAAATATGTAGAATATTATTTAGTGGAAATTTAAAACCTTTAAATCCCGTAAAACACGTTAATAAAGTTCTCACCCTGTAAAAAATAGAATAAAATTCTCTCTTTTATGTATATATTTTTAGTACATACCTATATGTCTGTAAAAATTTGAACCTTTTTTTTTATAAAATAAACAACAGTGAAAGTTTTTTGAATTAATTCAAAAGCAAAGTGTTTTTAAGGCTTTTTAAGTCCCTCTAAAATGCTTTAAAAACACAATATTCATGTACGCGAGTTGACAATGCGTGGGAGTGTTTACCGTTACGACAAGGGGAGGGTTAAAAGAATGTGAGTTAGTACGTTTTTAATTAAACGTTTTTATCGTATGGCTCCGAATAACTTTGAGGATGAATAAAACGGTTTGATTACATTCATAAGATTCATGTTTGTTTGTAGAAAAACATTATTAAATTGAGCAGACTGTGCCAGAATATTTTCATATTGTTTTCTCTTTTACAGAATGAGCGGTGCTTTTTCCAAAGGGATTCATCGGAATGGTATTCAGACAATTTAGTCCATTTTTGAAATTTACATCTTGGTGCATTTTGATGTTTTTTAAGTTTTAGGAAATTTCCGCCTTAGTAAACGTACCTACGCCTAAATAAACCGAGGCTACGTAAAGGTAATTGATGCTTTAGTAAACAGATGTTTTAAGAAATCGATGTATTACAGTTTGGGGACATGCTATTTAATTTTTAATTTAAATTAATACAGAATAAGATTTTTTTATTTATAGCCGACATCCATGAAATAATAATAATGTTTTTTTTAATATTTCCCCTTTCGGCAGTTAATGTTACTATTTTAACCCTGGCAATTTTGGTAATTATGCGTAAAACTAACGTGAAAATTAAAAAAATAAAATTATAAATAAAATAGACAACAAAATAAACAAAAATATTCCTGAATCGAGCCCGCGCCTCCTGGATGAGACCCAGGTATCCTAACGCTACACCACACAGAAGATATTATTAATTAAAAAAAGTTTATAAAGCCAGTGTACCTAGAGAAAAAATATTTTAAAAAGTTTATTTGCGCTCTATACTAATATTTTTTTAGGTACAAAATAGTTCGCATCTTTGCTATGCTCTGTATGTAGTCTATTTTTGAAGGGTCCCGTACATACGGTGGTGGCAACCTCCGAAGGTTTCCGCGGTCAAGTTTGCTCGCCCGGGGTTCAAGCCCCATAAACTCGAACGAAATTATGGACGTTACACGAAGTTACGGGGATCAATAGACGGACGGACAGATGGACAGACAACGAAAATATTATAATTGGGATGGGATCAGAGGATATTTGAGAAGTAGAAAACGCTCTTAATAAAATGAATGAACGAGAAATAAGTGCAAATGACGGGAATAAAACAAAACAGCCACTAAACAATTATTATCGAAAATTCAGGATGACGATTGAATACTATTACATAGAAAATTGGGATAGCTTAAAAATTGAACGTCAATTATGAAAACATAGTTTAGAAGTATTTTAACCCTGCCATACACGATTTTTGAAATATAATTTAAAAATATATATACTTCAGTTGGAAGATATATTAAAGATGTCTCACAGAGACGAAATTATATTTTTTTATGGGAAAGTAGGTATGGAAGTCTTTGGATGTTCATAGGGCTTACGATTTATCGTACGGCTGACTTAAGTAATCACATTAAGTAATCACATAATACAAAATTACGTCAATCAAATTCTTGGAAGTTGTAAATGTTTAAATTTTACAATCCTACAATCCTAGCAATCTAATTACACATATAATTGTGTAATTAGATTCTTCCGAATTATTAGCATTAGACTAGTTACACACTACACTTTTACAGTTGCAGATTATATGGGTAATTCAATACAAAACACATTTTTACTTTTTTTTCAAAAGCATTTGATTTTCAGTGATTCGATTATTGAAGTAATTTAACGTGAGCAATATTATACGAGAAGTGCAGACCATCTGACGGTACTTAGCTTACTGACGTTTTTCAAAGACGTCATATAAGGGTTTGATGTACAAAAGGGTAAAAACTCCGCTATGGTCCTAAAATAAGTTTAAAAAACGAAATAAAAAAAATAAAAAAAGATTATAATTACCTCTTAAATTCAATAGATATTTTTAATACTAAATATGAAGAGTATCGTCATATGGTGAGGCAGATACTAGAAACTCATCTCCCTCCATGATCATGTATATTATATACATCACGAGCCCCTTCATGTCTATGTTAAAGTCAAATTTGGAACAATCGGTTAAATGATGTTTTATCTGTCATTGTCAAATTGACTTATCTATGATTATGTCCTATTTGTGTTATCCTTTAGTTGTGGGAGACATTTAATTATTTTTTTTGTATTCATCTTATCAAGCGATTGTGTCTCCCTGTTGGATGACCGAATTAAATAAATAAAAAAATAATAAAAAATACTTTTATTTCTATTTCGTCATTTGCGTAGTGGCGGATTTGTTACGAAACCCTTCAAATGACGCATAAAAAGTATGTATAAAATAAGTTATACGAAATAATATAATTCCTATATCATTTAAATAGGCACAGTGAAGAATATGGTTTAGATGATATTTAAAAATCTAAGATAAGTAAGATACATTTTTAACATAGTTTGAATTGTGAAAAATACGACTAACTTGGTGGATCTTTTGGACGAAGCTTGATATCTCGGTCACTTGGTCACTAGGTGAGTGCCCCGCACCTAGCTAGACCCAGCATGTACTTGTATCTGTTCGAAGGCTGGAAAGAAAGATAAACTCGTTTAAGATTATTATGATCTTTGAGTTACTTTATTGTTTATTAGAAGAACGTTATCAGATTTCACAGATTGTTCTTGGTCCTTTGCTAGGTTTTTACACGCATAAAAAAAAAATTGTCATTTCCTTTAAATTAACTCATATTTATTCTAGATCGAAAAAATATTCAGTCTTCTCAAATAAAGGACTGGTATATATAGTTCTTATAGATTATGTATTGTGTAGATTATATAATATGATAGCTTTTATAGATTATATATTGTGCAGCTCAATTTTGCATCAATTGAAGTTGTGGTGATAAGTACAGTACAGGCCGGGATTCGACCCCGAAACCCCAGGTGTGAGAAGCCAGTGTCATGTCCACTGGATTGTGAGGATTGCCTCGTATAATTATGTAAATATTTAAAGTTAAATACTATAGTAAATATAAGTGAAAAAATTTAATTTTGATTTTTAAATTTATTAATTTATTAATAAACGCCTAGTGGGCATAAGATGATAAGATACCTACTGTATAAGATTTTTTTTATATACCTAACATAAAACATTTTTGAGATATATGAACGATATGAAATGTAACAATGTAAAATAATATAAAACAAACAGCATAAAACAAATTAACAATAGAAATGAACAATATATATAAAAACGATGATTAGTACACAAGCCAAGAGTAATAATAAAAAACCTTTAACAAATTAGTAATAGAGTAAAATAAAGATAATTAAAACAATATACCAGATAAATAAGATAAGAATAAACTAAAAAATAAATATAAAATATAAAATCAAAACATATTTAAAAGGGAAATGAACAATAATTAGGACACTTTAAAATAAGTTAATATATATAATTCATGAGGAACAAAACATAAATAAAAATTTGGTCCATTAAACTGTAATTAATTTTGGTATATTCTAAGTATTTCTTGGGTATGCTCCTACAACGAAAAATGTCAACGAATTCAGAAAATTTGTTTCCAAGGCAATGCATACGTGTTAACGGTGCATTTAATGCATAGTTATTCCTGTGGGTCCCTACAAAAGCACTTTGTGGTGTCTCGTTTGTCTCGGTATATTATACGAGACCATCTGAATCATTTCAGGGCAGTGCAACATACTTTTAATAATTTTAAATAGAAACACTATGTCGCTGACATCTCTTCTGTATGATAATGTCTTCAAATGAATTACATTCACTAAATTATCAAAATTTATGCTTTCTATTGGAATACGCATTTTAAAATTGATAAATTTCAAGAATTTGTGTTGTACTCTCTCTATTTTACTAGAGTGTGTGTCATAGTAAGGAGACCACAAAGTTGAGTTGTATTCCAATGTACTTCTTACAATGGATGTGTATAATGTAGTAAGAGAGCGGAGCGCGTTAAAATTTTTTGCGGTCCCTAACACGAATCCTAAGGATTTCATTGCTTTGTTGCAAATTTCGTTATAATGTTGAATAAAGGACAGTTTTTCGTCGAAAAGCGCACCCAAATCCCGAATAACTGAGATTTTACATAGATCATTATTGTTAATGCCATATTCACATATGGTTTTATTTTTACTTCTATTAGAACTTATTTGTTTAAGTTAAAGAAAAATTAGATAAAAAACAAGATAAGAGCAAAATAAGATAAGAACAAAACAAGATAATAAAAAAAGAAATAAAATGTATAATTAGCTATTTAAATACAAAATGTCCAAAAAACTCAAATATTCAAAATACAAACATATTGATAATCGATTTAAAAAATATTACCAATAAATAAAGCTATAAATGTTTTTTGGTTTTCACGGCGGTTCAAAATTTTCAGAGTTTTCTGGGATATTCTGACGTGTGCATATAAGATTTTTCTGACCAGAAATTTCGTATATATGTATATACGATAACGTATCCCAGAAAACTCTAGCCAGAAAGTAAAATTCTGCCAGCTGTAGACATCTGTGTGAATTTTACAGAAACCTGATTCATTTCAGACTGGCAGAGTTTACAATTTTCGTAACTTTTCATGATTTTCACAGCTTTCTGAAACGGTATGAAGGCTATATAAACGTTTCATTTTTCCAAACACAGATGTCGGAATTCAATTCGATGTGAGAATTTATTTTGTAAATAATGGTGAAAAAGTAAGAATTGAATATGCTTAATATACAAGGGTGTCAAAAAAAAGTTTTTTTTTGGGATAGGGTGTAAATATTATTCTTAGTTTCTTTACGATAAAAACATAATTTATAATTTCTTTATAAAAAAAGGTTCTTGTGTAGTCATATTGTCTTCAAAATGTTCATAAAATATTTACACTCTGTACTCTGATGTCACTCTAGAACCATCTATCAGAGTCAATAATGACCTGTTGACGGTCTGATAATTAAAAAATTAAAATAAATAAAAATAAAAATTAAATACCATAAAATTTTTATTAAAATTTGTGCCACAAAAAAAAACAAGTAGAAAGACAAGCTATGTACTTTAAAAATGCTTTGTTTTAGAACTGAGCACAGGGGTTATGAGTTCGATTCCTGATCACAATACAGTAATACAATTTTCTCAGCCCTGAGTGTTTATCTCATACTCGTGTGTTTCGCTATAATAATTGGGCCCCACAACCCGTTGCTGCACAAAAATTAAAAAATGTTTAAAATCTTTATCTACACTAATATATAAAGAGGTAAAGTTTGTATGTTTGGATGTAAGAGGTAATCACCGAAATTACGAATCCGATTTCAAAAATTCTTTAACGAATATTAAATCAAGAATATTTCAAGATGGATATAGGCTTTAAATTATCCCGTTAAAATGAAAGGGCTTTTGGTGGTGAACATTTTCATTTCGAAGTCGCCAAAAAAATGGTCGAGCGACGCGTTTTTTACTAACGCTGCCTTAACGGTAAGAGATATTTAAAAACTTTCCAAAGAGAAGTTGTAGAACCCAAAAAGTTCCATAGAAGAATCCGCGACGATATATATCTATATGTTAAGGTTATAATACACAAATTGATACATAACTTTAAGTTACTAAAAATCTATGCGTGTGATGCCGCAGGTACAGCAGTGTTATATGAACATTAGAACAAATTTTTTGTGCTTATTGGTCTAGTGTTTAAGGTACTCGCCTTCTGATACAATGTTTGAGGGTATCTATAATCCAATTAGAAAGATATTTTTTTCTTTTTTTTTTAAATCCATTCCTTTAACGTCATAAGCTTTATATCTACCCTCCTGTATGTCTGCCGGCAGGGTTTTTCCGGACTAGCGAGTCCTTTGTTTGTTTTGTACAACCTCATTTTCATTTTCCCCTTAGGGGAGTGACTATTGTACCTTGTCTCTACGGTATTTCCTCACGTATATGTATATCATTGTATCATATTATCTCATTCTATTGTTTTGTATTGTATGGTTTGCTTTTGATGACAGTGAAGCGGTTGTGTGTGGACGCCCCCCCGCGCCACTTGCACTCGTATGAGATGGCCGCTTTAGCATAAAAATGCTAAATTGGGTGGCGGAAGTGTAGAGCCGATACGGGAGCTATTGCTTATAAAACGGCCTCTTCACTGTTCGAAGGTCAGAGCCTCATTCCAGAGGAGAGGCATGTTCATCCCTATTTTCAGACCACAAGCGTTCCGACGAAAACGCGTTCAAAAGATATAATATGAGAACTTACGACGTACACTGTTGAGACTGCACAGGCTGGACTATGAGTAAAGTGAGTTTTTAGATGTATTCCACGACAGTTTATAGTGATTTATGTCACTAATTTTTTTGTATTCATTCATTTAATTTAATTTAAATTTATAATTAATGCTGATGGGAGTAGCAAGTCTAATTTGTTATTAATGGATTCGGCGTTTACATTGTAGATAATCATAATGATGATTGGTTTGGCCGGTCTTAAATATGGAGAAATGGAGGCGATGGTTGTGGTGAATGGAGCTTCAGTAAGATGAAGGCCTACCAATCCTGTCCCTATAATCCTATCTTTATCTCTAATTAATTCCCTCCCCATCCTCCGCCTTTTTTCAATACGCCTAGCGACATCTCTGGTCCTGTATGGACTCGATCGCATTTTTAATTCCTACCGCATTATCACCTGTTACCTGTTAATTGACTGGAGTGAAGAAACCGCGTTGTACCGCATCTCTTAAAAGTTCGTTTTTTGGACCATTGTTCAGGAAATATTATCTTATAACCCGCATAAGCACTTGTATTGGAATATACGGCAGCCGTGGATTGTGTCATCTCGAGTTGCAGTTGGACCAAGAATAAAGAGAAAAGGAAGAAAGAGGCATTTCCATTTCTTATCCAACATCCAGAATTGAAAAGGTAGGATTTCTCCTTATTTGTTGTTCATATTTACTGCAGTATTCGTGTCTATTTCTCTGTTCATCTACCGGCCAAATCTCCAGCATCTCGTTACATTATAATTCCTGCGAATGAACGATTATCTCTACGAACAAATCTCGATGAAAAACCGCATGTATTTGATTAATTAAAAACCGCTACACCAATGATTATTAAAAATATTTAAGTATATTTATCTCTACTTGAGCTTTTAAAATAATGTTATTTTCTCACTACTAGTTTCGAGAAAATGGATGAGAGATTTTGATTCTTTTTTCAAAAGAGTAGTAGTGAAAAAATAAAATAATTTTAAAAACTCAAGTAGAGATATCATAGTAAGTATAATTAAATATTTTTAATAATCTATCAAGTCTAATTTAGTTGGTACGTAATGTATTTTTTTTAAACGTTAATTTAATCATAAATATTTTTTTTAAACGTTAATTTAATCATAAATATTTTTTTTAAACGTTAATTTAATCATAAATTAAATTATGCTTTATTAAACATACTCGTACATAGTCTAGTTCAATACCAACTAGAATATATGTATGGTCTAAAAATATTTTTAGTTCACTTTATTTTATTTTTAAATATAACTTACAGTTAATTATTATATTTTGTTTCATTCTTGTCTATTAAAATTATAATTAATATACAAATTTTATTCGCTGTATCCTCCCAAAAAGAGACCAACTTTGTAAAAATAAATAGTGAATAAGTTTGATTGGGTCTTGGCTTATATTTGCATTGTACCGAATTTTTTCTTGAAAACAAAACATACAGTGTATAACATTTTTAATTTGTAATGATCCAATGCACTCGTAAATTACGTGGCCTGTGGGATTTCCAGTAAGCGCCAACGACTATTTTTTATTTTAACACAATAATTCACAAAGACATAATATTTTGAGCATGTCAAAATTTTTCAGAACAGTACTGGATTTTTGTCACAGGGGCATCATTAATTAATCAATGTATATTGTAAATGTCTCACAGAGACGAAACTATATTTTTATATGAAAGTAGGTGTAGATATAAATGTCTCATTATCGACATCTGTAGTCATTTAAGGGGAATGAAAAAGCTTTGGTGCCGGCCGCGCTGAGGATTGTTACAACTCATATGTGAAACCTGGCATATAATTTAAATGTATAGGTACAACTTCTAAAAATTAATAGACATGGTATTTATTATTCTATTACGGGTGGAAATGGCGAACGTTATATTGTGTAAAGTGATCACTTAAATCAGCCGTACTATAATAGGTATAGGTCGTATAGGTCGTAAGCCCTATGTACACCCAAAAGACTTCTGTATCTACTTTTCCATAAAAATACAGTTTCGTCTATGTGGAACATCTATAATGTACATTGATTGATTTAAGGCATAATACTTTTGTTATAATACTGATAACATTGAATGAGAATGGGTTAAAAAGGAAACGACATATAAAAATTCTTAAGACGTGAAGGTGGCATGAAGACAAAAGTTGGATAGGAAAACAGGACCGAATTCGAGAAAACGAGAGATACATCAATTAATTAGAGCACAACTCTTATTGATTGAACCTAAAAATTCACAATTCAGGTCTGCTAAACTCAAAAAGACACTTGGATTTCAAAAAAATCTTAATGGGGCTAACAACCAATTATAATTTTAAGAGTACTACACCATATAGTATGCTTTGATCTAAATGATCATATGCGAGGAAGGTAGGTAATTTGAAATAATGACCACAAGGATAAATATTTGAAAAAAAAAAAATTTTAAAAAAAAGGTAGCAAAAGTTTGACCTAATTTGCCGGCTCATATTTTTTAAACAATTTAAAGAAAATGAAATTTTGTCGTCTCTTCATTAAAACAATATACTTACTTACTTACTTACTTACCATCACGCCGTTTCCCCGTGGAAGAAGGCAGAGAGTATAGAGCGCCACACTCCTATGTCCCGACATACAACTCTCACCTCATCCACATTCATACATCTTCGCATGCAAGCTCGCCGGTTATTGAAGCTTCTAACGGGACCATCTTTTATCTGGTTAATCTAGTCATGCCACGTCTTCCGCGGTCGCCCTCTCTTTCTGGCGCCATCAACACTTGCATTACATATTTTTCTTACCATTCTTTCCTCACTCGTTCGCTCGACGTGCCCAAGCCACCTGAGCGACCCTTTTTTAATTCTATTAATTAAGCTAAGATCGGGTTTACATTCATTCCTTATATCTTCATTCAACTCTACCATAAATGGATTTGCCACACATACGTCTCAGGGATCTCATCTCACTGCATTCAGTCTACTTTCGTTCCTTTTCTGCCAGCTTCAGGCTTCACCTTTAATGTAATCATTAAAAAACAAAAGAAAAAATAACAAAAAATGTTAAACTAATGTTCAACTAAAATGTTAAGTTAATACTTTTATCTAACGTAAACTAAGGCCTAAAAATCAATGGCTACTGAAGCACGTGCGGATTAGTCGATGTTGATGACGTCATTTTATGTTGCATTTGTAGCAAAATGCACCAGACATAAGAACAACTAGATTGTAATGCGCCTCGTATTATAATAAAAGCTCTCTAAAGGTCATACTGTTTCAGAGCTTGTTGACATGCGATGGAAAAAGATTAATTTATTCATGGCATTGTAATTTACTGTGCCGCCGTGACTTAATGGTATTGAGCTATTAATTATTTAACAGTTATAATATATCGTGTCATTGCTATCCTTGAATTATGTACGTATACAGGATGTACCAAAGCTAGCAGCAGAAACTTGGCCGGTAGTTTCCTGCCTATGTTATGAGTCTAAAATGTTCAAGCAACCATGACCTAATATCAATAGCTATGGAGATATGCAATATCAAAGTTTTAATTTTTTTTTCACTATTTCTGACTTTAAACGTTTCTTATAACATTTTGTGTTCTCACAGTAGTGCGAATCTGGCACTTAGAAAATATGTATTACACGCTCGATCGCATTTCGAACTAGTACAATATGATTTATATTTAAAAGTAAACATCTTTCACGTAAAATATATTCATATCAGTAATTAACGGTATTATATAAGTTAAATATTATATATTATATTTAAGGACAGAAATAATCGAGATTGCGATAATAAGTAAATTTTAGTGGAAAGTGTAGTTGGAGATCTCAAAATTTGGACGAGAGTGCATAGAAAAGTAAGCAGGGTATCTCTAATTTCAAATATGTTTTATTATACTTTGTAATACACACACAATATGAGTTATTAAATTACAACTATAGTTTCGAGAGGAGTAGTCCCTCTCATCATCAGGTATAGATAATAACTAACTTAAATACAAAATTTATCAATCTAATTGGGTAGGTCAGGGGGTCCGGGGGGCGTGCGGCAGGGAATTATTATCTATACCTGATGATGAGAGGGACTGCTCCTCTCGAAACTATAGTTGTAATTTAATAACTCATATTGTGTGTGTATTACAAAGTATAATAAAACATATTTGAAATTATAATGTTGCACCACGAAGTATCTGCCAAATCTTTCAATGATATTAAAGGATATCTCTAGTTTGTCGATGTTTCTTATAGATGCTACACCTTAAGAAAGCTGTTCTTAAAAACAAGAAGGACAAAAAAACTCAGGCGGTTTTGTATGAAACTAGACATTTAAAATACTGGCGAATTTCGAACTTCACAAGTACCATAGAATTACGGTTGGGCTTACTTTCATAGATTTACTTTTATAGAAAATGTACACATTCGGAGGATACTAGAATGTTTCAGGAAAGTGTCAAATGTTCAACAAAACTTCCAAACAGTAAACTTGATGGATTATTTTTCTACGGAATTTGGTAGCTCTGAGACTTTATCAAAAACCATAAATAACTACTATTGAATGGTTTTAGCGGCAGTTACCAAAGATTAGGCGGTAAAAGTATTTATCTATCCGCACGGAGATATAAAATAAAATCGTTTTCTGAACGAACAAAATTGTTTTATGCGAAAAACTAAAGGTTTCGACGAGATTAAGGGAAGGAAAAAAATCCGATGGGCTTTAAATTGTCTAAGCATTTATTTTTTAATATTTTAAAATCAAATCTTAGACGTTTTGCAGACATGAATATATTTTGTGGATGGCACTTCAGCTTTATAATGAAGAGAGTAGCGCAATAAGCACTTTTTATAACTATCAAGGACACCATCTCGGATTTTAATTTAATAATTTGTTCATAGCTGAGTATTTACAGATATTAGATGAATTTAATTTAAGTAAAAAAATATAATTAAATCATTTGGATGTTTATTGTTTTACGTAAGAATAAATACCAACTCTAAAAGACCAGAAGAAACATTTAAAAATACGTTTTACTTTACTTTGTAATACACACACACAGTTATTATCTACACCTGATGATGAGAGGGACTGCTCCTCTCGAAACTATAGTTGTAATTTAATAACTCATATTGTGTGTGTGTATTACAAAGTAAAGTGAAACATATTTTTAAATTATAATGTTGCACCACGAAGTATCTGCCAAATCTTTCAATGAAGAAACATTTTTTTTTTGAACACTGACGTTATTTATTGCAAAGAAGTCCATTATTTTAAATATAAAAATTCAAAAAACACAATGTTTTTTATAAGAGTTCAATATTTTATTAGTCTCTTACAGGACGATCGTTTCGGCTGTTTAGGCCATTATCAACTGATAAACATAGCTATTATTCTTGAGTTAATATACAAATATTTTTGGAAAAACCTTAATAATAATACAGAGGATACAGTTAATAGCTTTACAAATACATACAATAGTTGGGTGTTTACCTTTTTAAATTATTAAGATATGGGCAATTAAACATTATAAGGATGGATAAGGATGGATTTAAACTAAATATTTTGGAACAGCTGGAAATAATTGTAATGTATTGACCTGGTATTCCCGTAATCAGCAATTTTGAGAATACCTTTACTACCTGAAATCCATCCTTATAATGTTCAATTGCCCATATCTTAATAATTTAAAAAGGTAAACACCCAACTATTGTGTGTATTTGTAAAGCTATTAACTGTATCCTCTGTATTATTATTAAGGTTTTTCCAAAAATATTTGTATATTAACTCAAGAATAATAGCTATGTTTATCAGTTGATAATGGCCTAAACAGCCGAAACGATCGTCCTGTAAGAGACTAATAAAATATTGAACTCTTATAAAAAACATTGTGTTTTTTGAATTTTTATATTTAAGAAGAAACATTTGTTTCGATTTTTTTATTACTCTTAATTGGCGTTTAGCTTGTGAGTCAGAACAATAAGTTGGGTTAGTAGAGTTTCTGAAACGGATATACAAACCGTAAAACTACGTTTCTAAACCTAAAACCAAAAAACGAAAATCGCCTCAAACCGCTGTTTTCAGTTTTGGAAAATGAAGAAATTTATGATGACAGTGACGCTGGTAATGACGATTGGCATATTAAAAAATATTTTGCAATTCAAAAAAACCTACATATGGTAAGAAAAATTATAAAATTCTGCAGACCATCGCCAGTAAAAGAAATATCAATTTAAATTTGCATGAGAAATCAAAATGAGATGGGGCTCAATTGAGCCAATGCTTTAAAAATGTCGCTAAAAGATACTTTAATGTTGTAAATTCACTAAAAGAATTGAATGATTTGAAAATATAAATTTTTAAATACTGTAAATTTAAAAGATATATAACCGCTTGCAAGTGCTGCACTTAAAGTCGCAATGCTGGTAATAATTAGATTCCATATGAGCAAAAAATTCAAAAATTTCAAACACGACTGACTAATTTTCAAAGTAAAGATTTAAAAGAACTTTCAATGTGCTTACTTGATTTATCAAAAATTCCAGCAAAATCAGTTTTAACCTTTGGCAACAAATTTATTGGAATGTGTTTATCCAGATGATAAGAAGAAAAATGTCTCAATGAGGAATCATTTCATTCGGGAGAGGCAAGTACTCTCACTAAAGGACGAAATAAAAGAAGCGATTAACGAAGTGATATGGTGGTTCCAGAAAAATCAATCGCTACAGCTCAAACAGGAATTTGCGCTATTTAAGGCGATCGTCTAGCAGAATGAACAAACTAACAGATTTTTCTATAATTGTAATAAATTTAAGATAATCGTTTACTTTGTAATATTATTGAATAAAAAAGACATCTCAACACGCCATTCAGTCATAAAAGGCCCACAAAGTGGAGCAATTTTCTTCATTTTTAAAACATCGAAGGTTTGGTAATTTATTAATCAATTATATAATTTAGTTTATGACATTTTTATAAGTTATTCGTATTTAAAATATATGTAACCTAATGAATAAATTTTAAAATGTGATATTTCCTTACAAAAATGTGATAAAAAACACAAGAGAAGATATGAGAAAAAATGGTGAAATTTGCTCATTCTGCTAGACGATCGCCTTAAGTACAATTGTAAAAGGACTAAGAAACAATATACCTACTCGTATTATATCAAGCGCTCTCTACGATAAAAGCGACAGCTGCATAGTGCTGAAAGGACTTTTTCGTAACTGCTAATTGTTGTACGAAATTTTGGTCTCGATTAAATGATAAACATTTAAATAGTTTATGAGGAATCCTGGAATTTTCTAGGCACCGTAATCCCGATGCTGAGCTTGCCTGAATACCTGAATGAGTGCTGGCAGATTTTTTAAAATACATATTGTATGTTTTTAAAATTTTATTTCTGTTCTTCGGTATTGTTTTAACCGGTTGCTTGTTGATCCATTACTTTGTGATTTTATCATATTTCAACATTTGCATTTTATTTTTTTCATTGACAGCATATTCTAAAGAATACTAATATTATGAATGCCAATATTGTATAAAAATCTATAATATTGATATTTTTTGTCCTAAAAATTAAAAATATTTTATTCATTAAAGAATATCCGCTGAATTTCAAAAAATCTGTTAAATTATTAGAAGAATTACTTATTCATTCATAAAATTATCTATTTATCCGAGACTTTTTAATTCCCAATAGTGATGGTTAAACCATTATTTTAACCGGTTATTTTCGATACAGTTATTTGGGAAAACGTTTATAATCTAAGAAAATATTTAATCTAAGAAAACGCTTTAATTTGTGTGAAGCAGACAACGTTGTGTTTTATTAATAGTTAATTACAATGAACTTTCACAAAGTTAACCACGAAATTATCTAAATATTGTTATTAGATTATTGTCTAGTACCGATGGTTGCCTATCGAATTGCATAAAATCAGTTGCCAATCATCGACGCAATTAGATATAAATCTCAAATAACAGTTAGTGTGTTACCGGTTAAAATACCATCACTAATTCCCGGTTCTGGAACCGAAAGCCTGGTATTTGAAATTTGAAAGCCCTAAATATGACATGTAATCACCACTGTCATTATAGTCACTATGTTTGTAAAATTAGTCATAAAGTAGTATATAAAATTATGAAAAAATTTTCAATAAAATTTGATCTCATCTCCTCGTCTGGTGTTGCGAGCAATCCAGATCCAGATCACTTGCAATTCTTGCAAATCCATCCATACAAAAAATTCTTCATCGTACTCACACTTCTCAATCTTAGGCAACTTCACGGTCAAGTTTTCTCGAAGACTTTTGAACAGACGTGGAGTTCTTGCTTTTCACAACTAGCCGGTCTATTTCAGTCTATTTATTCTTGTAATATTGTAATGTGTCAATGGAATACTAGAAGGTCTCGTAAAACTCCGAGCTGATTTGAATATGTCGTGGCTTTTCGCTGGCTGGTATTCTTGTTTCGCCGAAACGCTCCAAGTTTCTCATCCGTGTATTACAGTAATTAACTAAGTAAGTCGAAAATTGCAGTGAAATCATCTAACTATTATGTGCTTCCGTGGAATATCAATTAAAATTGAACTTATTTTCCATAAAATATACTTTTCGTATAAATTTTAACTAAATAACTTTGTATAAACCACTTAAATTAAATAAATTTAAGTGGTTTATACAAAGTTATTTAATTGAAATTTATAATTTTGTCCAACCACAAAGTTAACGCTATAAACATTGACTGATTGATTCAGAATCCAAACATCTAGGCCCTATACGCACAAAAACAGAAACTGTTTCTCATTTGTGCCTCTTAAGGTTGATCACAAAGAGCTTTACATTTTTTCTATTTCAATAAATGCGCTTTTGCAAATATTTTCAAAAGCGTATTTATTGAATTTAATTTGGAATGCCCATTTTGTATTTCAGCGTGCCTTGATACATATTGTAATACTTTCTATGTGGCCAAAACATACGCATGAGATGTTTCTAATCTCTTTTGTGGTCACCTAGGTTTTATCCCTACTGTTTCTGATTTTGATAGTTTTGTAATAACATAGGTTGCTAGGATTATTCGAGATATGCTAATATTATCATTTACTGAAGATTTCCTGGGTGGACCATATACCCACAGAGAAAATCGATCAAACTACCAATAAAATGCGTGAATAAGTCAATGAATCTTTTAGGTATAATACATTTATAAAGCTATTCAACTATTTAGCTATTTAAAAAAAGCTACAAACTTAGAACACATTCTCCACGATAAAAAATATCATATATCACCACTCACTATACCTACTAGGGAAAATAGAAGGCAGTAGGAACATGAAAAGGAAGAAATTATCTTGGCTGAGTTACCTCAAAATTATTAAAAACGATGGACATTGGCATACTGTAAATTGATCGCCACCATTCAATAGAAGATGGCGCGTGAAAAGTATTTTTAGTGTATAATTTAAAACTTTATTATTAATAAATAAAATTATACAATTTTATATTTACTCGTAGCGTCTGCTTGCTTGTCAGTCGAAAAAACTTTAGATCGATTTTTAACCCTTTTCCTATGACCCAATCGAGCTGAAACTTTGCAGGCAGACTCGTGGTGATGATAAAAATGATCTAACAAATTTATGTTATAATTTTGGATTTTTCTAAATTTTTTATTACTCCCTTTCGTAGCGTCGCCCGACTCAAGCCCAACGCGTGGGGTAAGCGCCAAACCTGTTTCAACTAGTAAATGAGAAAGGAAGTATAATAAAAACTTGGTTTTTATGGGTTATTTTTTTTAAATATGACAAATCATTTCAAGCCAATTAGGTAATTCGAAATATTTGAAAAATTCCAGTTAAATTCCAACAGCCAGAAAGCGTTCGAAAGATTCGTTCATTTTTTTAATTAATGAGCGGATGAAAGCGTAAAATCGGAAGAAGGCACCGGTTTTCATGGATGTTACGTATTATTTTATTAATTGAAATACTCTCGGAAAATTTGAAAATGTTAAGGCCAACACTGAAGAAATGTAATTTTTAATTGGACCGCAAAGGGGTAGGTAAGCGACTTTCTTTCTCAATGTTGTCTCGAATTTAAAAAAAAAAAGATCCTGTACCCTTTTAAACGATCCAGCCTGACTTCAGGGTAGGGGTGACCGGTTGATTTGCCGCGTCATACGTCCTCCACATAATTAATGGGCGGAGTCTACTCCTGAACTATCCCGGGGTAATAATTTGTCGCTCAACTTGTCTCATCAGGGAAAATGACTTACGTGTCGCGTCTAGACAAGCTTTACCAGGAAATATGAAGTACGGCTTCCCGAAGGGTTTTTATTTAACTTGTTGAACGGTGGTGGAATATTAGTGCGCAGAAGACTGACGACCCATTTTGCCACCGACATATGACCAGAAGCCATTAAAAAATCAATATTCTGTTTGAGATTTCCGCGAGTGCTATTGTATGGTACAAAATTAGTTTCTGGAATATCTTGCGTTTCCTGTAAATGGTCTCCCTGAGAAGACCTCGGCCGACGTTTCGACATGGTATCACGTGCAATTGTCAAGGCTAAAAAGGCCTCAAAAGTTACGGACTAGCCGTAGTTTTTCGCGGGTGACATGACAGCCTTATTGGTGGGAAACTTTTATGTCACCCGCGAACAAGTACGGCTAGTCCGTAACTTTTGAGACCTTTTTAGCCTTGGCAATGGCACGTGATACCGTGTCGAAACGTCGGCCTAGGCCTTCTCAGGAAGACCATTTACGGGAAACGCGAGATATTCCAGAAAGTACTTTTGTACCATATATATATATATATATATATATATATATATATAAACAGAAACCCGTGTTTCCCTACCCGCCAAGTTTTCTCCACAATCAGCCACAACCACCCACCTGTGTCTATGGTAGTGGATAGCCCTTGGTGTCACATCGAAAATATGCGAGTTTGGTGGGGGTGGCTGTGCGTGGGTGACGAAAATGTGCTTTCTAGCACAATGTTTTGTTATGGGAAGGCCGCAAATGCTTCAGATTGTTTCAAATAGGCGCGCCGCCTATGTCGGTGAGTTTAAAAGGTTCCGAAAAAACCTGCTGTAGAAAGTTCTGAAAGGAGAAGGTTCTAGAAAATTCCCTAAAGTTATATAAGGTTCTAAACTGAGTGGCGGAATGTGTTGGTGTGTCTAGAAGGTTCCTGTACATTCAATAAATTTCTTGAAAGTTCTGGAAGAAGAATGTTCTAGAAGGTTCGCAAAAGTTCTATGACGATCCAAACAGTATACTAAAAATCTACGCGGGCGAAGCCGCGCGGGCACAGCTAGTAACTCGTTAACTAATTGTGTCAGTCCTCTCAGAATCGATATAATATAGTTGATTAAATTAATTCCAGCATGCACACTTGAAAATGATATTGGAAAAAGATAATACTGAGAAGATGATGATAAAATATTGAGAAAAATGCATGATAACACTAGGAATGTCTATTTTATGACAAGGACGAAGTAAGAATAAGAGGTATTATAAACAATAAAAATGCTAAAACGTTAATACCTCGAACACGATGCAAAATCCAGATAAGTATCAGATCTTACATCTTCTAATGCAGGGAAAGATTGCAGAAAATTGGAGAATTGAATGTAGGACCACTGTTGAAGAACTTAAGACAATCGTTTGGAAATTTTACTAACTTTATCCGCACCACAGTAAAAAATAATGGTGATAATAATGGTATGTTAAATGGTTTAGATTTAAGAAAAACTATATAAATACCAAGTAGAAAAAAATTACAGTGGTTGAACTTAATAAATACTACTACAATCCAGAACCATTTTCGCTTACTTTCAACAGGAATTAAAAAATGTTTTATTTGCATAGATAATTAACCTTTATTTTTTTATTCCCGGAAGAAAATGTTACCTTATCCAAAATAATGTACGGTTGAACATTATACTATTTTTTTAATATAAATTTAACATAATAAATATTTTTATTTAAAAAAATTTAAACGATCTCTCTTCTTCTCGAAACTTGAGTTTTTACTCTTATAGAGAGGTAGCGATATCACGAAAAACCGACGAATTATAAAAAATATAATCTAAGATCAATTTATACACTATATAATATTTATTTGAAAAAAATATGTATTAAGAAGGAGTGCACGAAAAGGTTAGGAAGGTGTGTGGAATGAAGGACGTGCTTATTACTCTGCTGTAACAAATGAATATCTATTACTCTGATTTTGAAATGCTGTAAGATGACTATATACAACAGATAACTATCAAACCATGAGCCTTCTCTTTTAAAGTGCGCGCACGTATCTTAATAATTTGGATGAGAGAGACGGATTGATCATTTATTGGGACACTCAAACAAAGTGACAACTAGAAATTCAATCCAGGTAACAAATTGTTTTAGGGCAATCATGATTTTATTAGTTTTCGATAAACTATGTTTACTTGTGGCAGAGTGTAGATGACGATTTAATATTTTTTAACCTATTTGTATAAAATGTACTTGCATATAAGCAAGTTGTAATTGCAAAATTTGTCTGTCTCAAAACAGAGCTTAGTAAAATTAAACCTTACGAATGTATACTAGGTAAAGCATTAGATAAATAAAAAACAATAATAATGGGAGAAAAATCTTCCTAATGTTTAATATTTTTTTTACATGTTCTTCAAATTTGATAAGAAATTATTAGAGACAGATATATATAAAAAAGGAATTGGATTGGATGAGAAGTTAATAATAATTATAAAATACCCTATGACAACAAGTTCAAGAAATAAAGACAGAAGGCTGTATAATAAACGTGGAAAAGGCGAAAGGAGTACGTCGAAATAGAATTGTGATCCTGAAGAGACTCGTTAATGTACGAGTATTAGATCAGCTGTCAAGTTCCGTGTATTGTATTTTAAGCATAGCCAAATTTAATTTCGTTTTTTTTTCAAACCAGACACATCCGTTCAACCACACAAACCTCACGCGTCTATATAATAACGCATAGACCAATTGATCAACTTTTAAAACTTTCCTAAATGTACATTTAGAGTCACAGAATATTATAAATAATGCACATTGTTTGGATATGTCATTTTAGCTTATAACACAACGACAAGGGACCTGTTTGTTCATCTGTCATTTTCAACCTGTTTTAATTAATCATTTGCTGGAGCCACGAGGGTAATAATGGTTATTTAGAAAAATTAAAGGGCAAATTAGAATTAATTAAAATATCGTGTCGTGTCTTTTTCAAACCTTCGACAGACACAGTTGAAGGCTTCTGCTCCAGACGACACTTCATCATACAAGATATAACTAGTAAAACCAGACGCGTGTAATGGCCTCACAGCGGAGGGCGCAAGGCTGTGTGCGATGCTAGGGGTGAAACGACAGCCTTTTTCTGGTATAATGATATGGTTAATATGTGCGGGGAAACCTTCCAAGAAATTTGAAATATCTCAGCCGGATTTTATACGAGTCAGATTCAGTGATGTGATTTTATATTACTTTTAGATTTAATTATATTATTCTTTTTAATGGTTCACAAACAATGAAAAACATATAAGATGATATAGGTAATACAATTGACATAAATGTGAACACAATAAACACAGTGATAAAAAGTAAAGGCTAAAACATACACAAGAAAGGACAGAATAAATTGATTTTGAGTGGGCTTGAACAGAGTGAGATTGATCAAAGAGACAGCTAATTTTGCCAGTTAGGTAATAGTTCTCTTGTATTCATGGAAACTGACATGAAATGTGTCAATGAGGACGTTATGATTATTATCCGTTTTGTTGTATGACTTCAACATTCTAGATATAGAGTTAAGTTGGCCATATTGTTCTTGAATGTTGGTAGAGAAAATATATTATATGTCCTAAGTCGGCGACTAGGAACATTCAAAGTTATGTTTTTGACACAAAATTCTGAATCAATATTACCATGAATTATAATATACATATTTGGTCTGCAATTAGTTCTAGCTTCCAATTTGTGTACATGAAAATATTCTAAGCACTCTTGACAAGATATTAAAGTTCTGCCCAGATTACATTTAATTGTAAGCAAGCGAAGAAATTTTTATCATATTTTTGAAAGTTATATAATGAGGTGACTAAATGACACAACCAAATTCCAAATCGCCGCGAAACAATGAATCGTATAAACATATTGATATACTGGGATTTAATGATTAAGATCTGTGGGAACGGCTGAATGTAAAGAGGCAGGGTAAAATAACAAACTTCTACAAATTAATTAGCATACATACATTTTTAAGTATCTCATTCGGACCTTCGTAACCTTCTTTTCCTTTTCGTACATTTTACTCTCAATTCACTTAACCTGCCGTTCATATAGTAGATGCACTAAAAATAATGCACTGTGCATTATTCTGTTATAGTGGAAATGTCAGAACTAATGCATTAGCAAACTCTGTAATTCCCAGATTACACTCATTATGGAATGAACATGCAGAGGCGGCTGACATTTTTGCTGATAGTATAACTGTGTATAGGACAAAGCTGATACAATTGTTTACATCTCAACGAAATGGAAATGGACAATAAATTTTTCTATTTTACCTTTAACTATTATTATTTGTACCTTTAAGTATATTATTATTTTATCTGTCTTATGTTTTTCTGTATTATTATTATTATTATTATTATTATTATTATTATTACCCTTTAACTATTATTATTGTAACTTTTAACTATAGTATTATTTTAACTGTCTTATATTATTTAAAAAAAAATTATTCTGTATATTTGTTAAAGCCCATAAGGGCGTTAATGAAATAAATAAATATGCGCAAGTTAGATGTAATTATTAATTAAAATAAATGAAGAACTTAAACAGTATTTCGTGACGTATGTGTATGCCGTATGTAGATAGGTACGGAACATATTTCTGCCACCTTGCTCTGTAAGATTAAGCACTTTTTCTGTTTTTATAAGTTCTAGTTTGTACACATATTCCGTCGCATCTTTTTAAATTTATTCTTCTTCTACACATTTTGCTAAAACTTGTCAACGCAAATGACTCGCACATTTTTATTGAATCTTTACCGAACAGTAGAGAAACAAGACGCATTTGCTCATAGAGCATTCTTACTCAGCAGACTAAGAAATTTTCACTTTAAGTTGCATTGAGTACTGCATGGTATATTGGAATGAACTTGGTTAGTTATGAATGTCAATTGAATTTATATTTCCTTCAGTGTAGTAATCTATTTTGCGACAATTTGTCTATCGACAAGAGTTTAAATAACCTAAGAGCACTATAAATAAATTTATTGATTTCATAATTATAGCACAGTAATAAATGTATGCATATCTGGCGTAATCTGCGATAAAAGAATGCCAGAGGATGCCAGAACCAAAGGCAACGTGTATAAATAGTGGTAAGACCTGCGATTTTATTTTATTAATTTTTATTATTATTATTAACAATTAATTGATGATTAATGATGAGGAATTCGGTATTTGATTGCTATTTTTATATATGTATATGAAATCGAGAGCACTTGAATTGAGATCAGCATAGCAGTGAAGATCCTTCTGCAGATTAGAAGTGAGTAACAAATCACTCTAATTATTATATTGATTTAGGTACATTTTATCAGTTTATTACGGTTAATTTATGAACAAAACCATATAAGTATAAAACAAAAAAGCAGGTTAATAGTACTTAATTCGAAATGTAATTTAAAAAATTATAAATTAATATTTAATGATAACGATAAAAAACATGTTATGACATTTATGAGATGTTTAACGTTTAAAACGTTTTATGAAACGTTTTAATTGTGACCTGTAAATCTATCCTAAAAATAAACGATGAAAATAAGAATTTTCGTCCGAACCCCTGGTAACATATTACTTGGAACAACAAGTCGGGAAACGCCTGGAACAACCGAGAAGCGACGAGAACCTTTTCCTAAGCCCTAAAATAATCCCAGAAAGTAATAAAAGATCAGCATTTAGGTTTGAATATGGAACTACGCCGCGCCGCGGGGCAGTTGATTTGTCGTGTTTGACGATTCGTTTAGTGCAAAGTACGCGCGAGACGACGGCCAGGTGTGCTCAGTCGTGAAATTGCAAAGCGACAGATATTGAGCGAAGTATTTAATTGGCGAAACAGAACGACTTTTATGTGGGAGAATTGAATATTCTACGAGCGATAAATATGTGTTACCCAGCGATATAAAGTTGTTATTTTACGAATGGTATATTGCGAAATAGTGTAATTTATAGAATAGCGTTAAGTTCAATTCATTTCAAGTGACTTTGTACACTGAATAATTGATTAATCATTAATTTATAAATCGCTAATTTATTTTTATTTATATCTCCCTGGCCACGACACGTGATAGTATTTTAAAATTTTAGTAAATGTGTGTGTAAGTGAGAATATGTGTGTATTTGTAGTAACGTTAAACAATTTTCTCTCTGAATCAGGTTACATTCTCTAAATTTTTAAACAAGGCATGGGCGACATATTTTACACTTTAAAAACACGTAGCAGTTTGGAACAGAAATTTTAAATGTTAAAATTCCACGCGCAAGTAGAAGAACGTAGGGAGGAATTACCTAACTATTCAGATCTGGTCACTCGCATGGGGTAATCAATCGGTTAACATACTTAATAGATAGCCGGTAGCACAGATTAATCCTGATATTAAACAACATGTTTTATATGGGTGGTAACTAGAAACCATTACCTCAAAAATGAAATCAATGATTAATACATAGTCATTCAAAAACTTCTTTATTCTTAAAAAAATTGTCTTCCCCCACGTAGCAGGGGAGGGAATACTATTTTTGGGAAGGCACCACATACACAGACACCAACTTATTGACTGCCTGACTACTTGACTACATGAAATCTATCTATCCCTTCCAAAATCATATTTCCAAATCACTATTCAAAACAAAGATAGCTTTGTTCAACTAATCAACCCCCAAGGATTTATCACGTGACAAAAAGGCCGCTTCATACTAAAGTCCGATTTGATGTCGTTTTTAGAATGAGACATCGTAGCAAAGATTATATGATTAGCCAAAGCAGCAATGTGTACTATAGTAACACAGCAATATATTACACACGAACTTTAGAGGAAAATTGAAATGGCAATTGTTTTAAACTCATTTACACTTTTACTTTCAGATGCACGTTTCGTAGAATCCTTGAGTAGTGACAGTTGTTTTGTATTTATCTCAGAAACGCCTTAATGGAATATTGTTGTCTTTGCTTTTATTCCCTTCATAAACACTACACCCGTCTATCTTTTGTTTTAAATTGATTTAATTATTTGGTGAAATGCACGGAAACTAGTTTTCATCTATCTTTATTTGCCATTGGTTAATTTTGAATAGTAACCAATTTGTTGATTAAATAAATAATAAAGAATTTTTATATGATTGTGTGGTTATTTGCTTGCAAGGATCTTCCTTTATCAATTTACTGGTGATATTTTTGTGAAATTTTCGCAATTGAGGTACTATCCGGTATCCGCCGGATATTGAGGTAGTATCCGGCGTCCACATGCATTGTCTTAATGTTATTAAATTTGGGTTGGCAATTCTTGTTAAATAGCCAATGGAGCTGTCCATTATATATCAATTGCTTTAAGAAAATTAATTAAGTAGTTTAAAAATAAAATAAAAATTACAATATCATTGAAAGATTTGGCAGATACTTCGTGGTGCAACATTATAATTTCAAATATGTTTTAATATACTTTGTAATACACACACAATATGAGTTATTAATTTACAACTATAGTTTCGAGAGGAGCAGTCCCTCTCATCATCAGGTATAGATAATAACTAACTTAAATACAAAATTTATCAATCTAATTGGGTAGGTCAGGGGGGTCAGGGGGGCGCGCGGCAGGGAAGGGTATTTTTTTCGCCGAACAGCTCTAGGAGTGGTGAACTGGACTGAAATGTGATATTATTTATCAATGTGTGTTTCCAGAATTTAAAATTTTT
>JADDOH010024961.1:0-77708 GCA_016648135.1 Agrypnia vestita | reverse complement strand
TTTAATCAAAGTATGTACCATTGCTATCTATGCACTTTTGCCATCTTATAGGTAGTTCATCGATTCCTTTACTAAATAAACCATTCGGACGGGACTCAATAAAATCTTTGAAGGCGGTTTGGACTGCCCCATCGGAGTTGAATTTTTTCCTTTGCAAGAAGTTATCCAAATTTCGAAAAAAATGGTAATCTGTTGGGGCAAGGTCCGGAGAGTACGGTGGATGTCTTAGATTCCAATTGAAGCTCCTCTAATTTGGTAGCCGTCTGTTGTGCAGTGTGTGGTCTAGAGTTATCATGAAGCAGCAGTGGCCTAGAGCGATTAACCAGCCTCGGTTGTTAGCAGCTAGCTTTTCCATCATGGTTTGCAGTTGCTGACAATAGACATCTGCCGTAATCGTCTGGCCAGATTTAAGAAAGCTGTAGTGAACGACACCAGCACTAGTTCACCAAACGCTCACAAGTAACTTTTTTGGAGTCAATTTTCGCTTGGGGCATGGTTTGGCTGGTTCGGCAGGGTTCAGCCATTGCGATGAGCGCTTCCGATTATCGTACAGGATCCACTTTTCATCACAGGTAATGATTCGATTTAAAATCCCTTCATTATTGTGCCGGTTGAGTAATGCAACGCAGCAGTCAACGCGCGTTTGTTGATTTGCTTCACTCAATTCGCGAGGTACCCACCTTTCAAGCTTTTTCACCTTACCAATTTGCTTCAAGTGGATTAAAACAGTTTTATCACTAACACCGCAGCCTGTAGCTAACTCGGATGTGGTTTGCGATGGATCCCGCTTCCACAATAGCCTTCAATTCTTCATTATCAACTTTGGTCTCCGGCCGTCCTTGTTCTGCAGGTCGAAATTTCCAGAACGAAAACGTTGGAACCAAAAACGCACTGTGTTTTCTTTTGCGGCACCGTCGCCATACACATCATTAATCCTTCGAGCCGTTTCTGCAGCACTGGTGCCACGGTGGAACTCGTACTCGTAAATAACGCGATATTTCAAGTTTTTCATTTTGTAAACTGAGTGACGCAAAGAAAAAAACAATTGAGGAAAAAACAAATGAATTATAATTTTCAAAACACAAATACATGAGTAAATAGCTGTAAAAATTTGAATTTGGAATTCCTAACCAAAGAGAAGATATTTGAGATCAAATTTGCCAGTGCGGCAAAACGTCAATTTCATATGTAAGGACCTAATATTTGAAGGGACCATGCTAGAGACACCTGTAGTCCTTCTCATGAAATAGTTTACATAGATTTCACAGCTGGTAATTATATTTTTCTATATATTTAAGAACATACATATAAAAATATTGTTGAATTATGGAAGATTCACAGATATTTATTTATATGGGAATATTTGATGTCCGTCTCTCTGAGGACAATATCCAGTAATTGTGTTCTTAAAAAACATATATATAAAAATATTGTGAACATATAAACTTTTTAACGATTGATAGTGTTTGTATATCCCGGTCATGATCCATGAATTTTTGAAGTAAGTCTTATTTCTATCAAAATCTACCTAAAAGCTTGTTCCGGCAAGACCAAATATTTTAATTTCCAATTTATTGTAGGAGTTAGTGCAGGAAAGATCTGATGCAAGGAGAATATTTGCAGAAAGTTATTTTTGAACTCTTATCTTTTAATTTAGGGGTTGCCGCGTGTGTACCTCTTGAAAGTACTGTGAACAATTAGACTTGAACTAATTGAAAAGCACTTTCAAACGTGAGCGGGTAGTTTCGGGAGGGTTCAATTGACGGTGTGGTTTTTTTAAGGGTAGTTTTAAAATCAATACCGGTGACGGTGTTAGACTGAGCAAATATTGTCACCGAGGGATGTTGCTGAAACTGTTTTGCGAGTATAAATAATTAATAAATAAAAAAAATCCTTTTATTATTGGTGCTTTACTGCATCTAATTTTTTTTGCAAACCCTGTATTTATAATCATGGCTATAATAGTGTATTAGAACATTAATTATTATAGAAAAATGTTGACCATGAAAAACTGATTGATCGTTAATTCTGGACATAATTATTTAAGTAATAAAATTTCATATAGGAAAATACTATTAACAGGACCAATATCTACTACAATTAATATAAGGCCCTTGTACAATATAAACAATTTAGATGCGTTACTCCTTTATCAAAATCAACAATAGATAAATAAGAAAAAAGTGGAATTGATTGAATTTCATATATATTTCATTATACAAAAACGAACCCATAAAAACCAAGTTCTTATTATACTCCCTTTCTCATTTACTAGTGGAAACACGTTTTGCGCTTAACCCACGCATTGAGCTCGAGTCGGGCGACGCTACGAAAGCGAGTAATGAAAAATTTGGAAAAATCCAAAATTATACTATAATTATTAATTTTTTTTAAAGGGAAATTTGATAGATCAGTTTTATCATCGCCACGAGTCTACCTGCAATGTTTCAGCTCGATTTGATCACGGGAAAAGGGTTAAAAATCGGTCCAAAGTTTTTTCGTCAGACAAGCAAGCAAACGCTACGAGTTAAAAGAAAGGGAGTAAACAAAATAGCATCATCTTGTTTAAATAGTACTAACTTTTCTGAATTCGCAAAAAACATCATTGATAATAACCATTATTTTCATTCATGTTCTATTAAACCTCTCCGTCCCCTCATGCGTGAAGGTAAAAAAATGAATTATTTAAAAAGTTTAAAAATAAAAAGTAAATTGTTGCAATTGGAAAACTTGAAAAATTGACATGATAGTTGCTTGACTAAAGAGGTAAAAAAAATTATTGACAAAATATAAGAACAACTATCAGCAAACAGCTATATATAATATAATATTGCCGCTAGCATACATCCGACAGTCGATCCCTGACTGTTCAGTTGTGCACATGGTAGTTTGGAGATCAGAAGGGAAGTAAAATTTATTGTAGTCGCCCTTCAAACAACTAAACAGTTTAGTCGCGATTAAAATCGAGTATATGGTAACCTCGAGGTAAAAAATGAACGATTTTGAAAGTTTAGAAAAAAAGTAATTTGAACAAGGGTACCAATTTTATTGACAATATCACATTTATCAACTCCTCTCCTCTCAATATTCCCGTTACAACTACTCTTCAATTTTACATTTGTATCTTCGGCTCATTTGTAAACACCTAATTAATTATTTGTTTTTCTATCAAGGTGATGTTTTTTTTATATTAAAATATTGTTTGTTTAACATTTCACCAGTCGTTAAGAGGTTCTGTCACTCTCGTATCTTGAGTAGAATAATATATAATTACACTTAAATAGAGTCAAATTTCATTATCAAATGATCATCAAGAATAATATCAGCTACAAAGTTAACACCTCTGCCATTAGTAATATTCATGTATGTTAAATTTAGCGTTGTTTTTTTTACAGAGTGGAAGTTTACTAATAAAACAATTTAATTTAAATAACAAGTTTTAATACACTGTTTGAGCAATAATGTGTAAGCCTAAGCGCTTTCAATTCATTTCAACCCATCATCTTCCGAGGCAAAATTAGAACTCAGTTATTTGTACCTACTCTGAAATTACTATAGAACCATCTATTAGGGTCAATAATGACCTGTGATGGTCTATATACTAAAAAAATGAAAAAAAAATTCATACTTTGGTTTAAAACATGGTGTGTAAATTATGAAAAAGATGTTCTGCAGTCATGATCTCAACGTAGGATTACGAATTCGAATGGTCAGATGCTGCATGTTTTCAGTATTATTCTATGAAATGGAAGCATGGAAGCTTACTGAAGAACTGATAAGGCGACTTGAGGCATTCGAGATGTGGATCTACAGAAGAATTCTTAAAATAAGCTGGATGCACAGAGTTACCAGTGAAGATGTTATGGCTTGGATGAATAAAGAAATAGAACTTATTAAAACAATAAAAATCCGAAAACTTCAATATCTTGGACATGTGATGAGACATCCAGAGAAATACGAGATCTTGCATCTCATAATGCAGGGAAAGGTTGCCGGAAGTCGGGGCCCTAGAAGAAGGAGGACTTCATGGCTGAAATACTTGAGACAGTGGTTTGGCCAGTCTACTGTGGAGGTGATCCAGGCCGCAGTAAACAAAGTCCGCATAGCCAACATGATAGCCAACGTCCGTAAAACGAGAAGAAGAAGTGTAAATTAATTTTTTTACATGTATGTCTTTAATTTGTATTCAAACGTACCTTGGATCCCTCATTACAAATAGCAGGTAATAACACCACAGAAGACATCCAAAAATACATTGGTAAGAGCGAATCGTTGTTATTTCCGCCCAGCGAATCAAATAAAATCTGAATGGCTGTCTGGAAATAATAAAATTTTGGTGCTTTTAAAAAAAGCTTAACAAATATGTTCCTTTATAAACTTCTGAAAACTTTTCCTATCAAAAATGTGCACTGAAAATTTTTGATACGAAAATTTTGGGGCAGTTTTGGATCTTTTGAGAAAAATATCCGTCTTAGAGAATTTTATTTGTGAGCATGATCGTATAGGACATGTATTTTTTTTTATGATAACCTTCGTATTTCACATGCCAAATATTATCTTGAATGCATAAAAAATCAAGAACTGTGAATCAATCACTTGATATCGTTAAGATTCTGAATATCAGTATTTAAAAATATACTCAACTTAATTAAATACCTATTTATATTATAATAACTACTTTCGTGTTTTATTTCTTCCTCTTTTTCTTCATTTTTTTAGGTCTGTTAACCTGTTGTGGCTGGTATATTGTCTTCTTGGGACCCTTCCAAAAAGCTGTGAGATTGTCGAGTAACCTGATAGGAAGTAGAAACACTCCCAATACTTCCCGCTGCTAGAAGCGCCGTGCACGAGGGGGGAGTGGGGCGTAGCTATAAATATTACGCCGCTGGACGGTAACGAAATTTTTTCGTGTGTTTCACCGTACCCCGTAGTGGCGGATCCATTATATACTTTGATCGAATTTTTATTGGCTTATTTTTGAATGGAATATTTTAATAAGATACAGATTTCGGTTGAAGAATTTATAAGAAATTACTTATAATTATTGAAATTCATAAAGATGTTTCTTGAATACTATTCAAATATTTTTCATGTATTTTGCATGTGTTTTTGGTGTTTTTATATTGCGACAGTCCTAAAACATTTGACACAGGCGCAGTCAATCACTCATATCATTAAATATTAATCAAATTCACACCGGTGTGTTTGTGTGTGCATTAAGTTGTCTTTTCACTACATTAAATAAATGCCATGTGTTTTAATTTGTTCGATAATTACAACAGGTATCCATCCCTTTACCCCGCAGAATACTTGTATGTCTTTCCTGCAGTAATAATAGTTATATCAAGTCTGTGTATATTTAAATATTTCGCTGCTTAAGTAAATAAAACATCTGCGACACAAATGTTGACAACAATTAGCGAGGGTTTGCCAGACCTTGTGCACTTCATGAGGGCGGATTTCTATCAAACAGCGTGACGACTCTATGAGGGTCGCGCGGGACTTGTGGTGGTGGTCGTTAATATATTGTTTAGAATTCGACGAACAGGGATGAAGCAAACTACCTTCCAAATATCGCATCAAATTATTTCTGATTATATAATATTTCATTTTTTCTTTACCGCTAAAAGTTTCTGGTATGAAGGGTCTAATTTGACTTCATTATTTGTCATTCTTTTGAAGTGTTCAAATTAAATTTTAATCTGTTTTTAATTTTTTTTATTTCGAGTCTAGATAAGGCATGAAGCATACTTTTATTACGGATCGTAGCTGCGAGAGGAAAATGGAAGCACTGGAAATTAATTAGCCATTTATTAATTAATGATTAATAGAATATTAGATGGATAACCTCACTTTACACGAATTAAACTTAACGCTTTTCTTTAAATCACACTAAATCGTAATATATTACTTGTATATAAACACGTTATTATCGCTGGGTAGCACTCTTTTAATCACTTGTAGAGCATTGATTTCTCGCACGTAGTATTTATCGTATTTATTTATTTTGCCACCTAGGTAAGTGCTCACCCGATTATTTCGCTCAATATCTGTCGCATACCTGGCTGTCGTCCGTGATTCACTTCGCACTGATACATATGTCAAAACGTAGTCCCGGTATTTATACCCAAACGCTGGTTTTATCTAAATTTCTAAATTATACTAGTGTTAAGATAATAAGATATGATTCTTTAATTTAAGAATAAGATTCCCGACGCTATTCTAGTCTAGTTATGTTCGTAAACATTCTGTTTGTCATTCCGTGACAGAATACTTGCATTGTAATGTAAATTAATAATGATGATAACCATCTGATGAAATCAAAGATCGAATTAAAAAAGCTTATGCAACTTTTATTTGCATGCAAAATATTATGTTCTGTAGTCGTGATCTCAACTTTGGATTACGAATGCGAATGGTCAGATGCTACGTGTTCTCGATATTTTTCTACCGAATGGAAGCATGGACGCTTACCAAAAATTCGATAATGCGACTTGAAGCACTTAAAATGTTATAATCAATTCATAGAAATTTATAGAAAAAAAGAAGACAAAGAATCAAGAACAAAGAAAAAAAACAGAAAAAACAGCAGAATTATTTTATTTTGTTTTGTATTGTTCATTTTATATTGTTACATTTTATACTGTTAATTTATCTTAAATATGTTCTATTTATATTATTATTTTTAATCATTTACTGTAAAACGTGGTTTATGTTAGGTGTATAAAAATCCTTTTAATTTTCTTGTATTGTAAAACCCCACTAAGGCGTATATTATTAATAAATAAATATTAATTTACTGTTACATCGCACGGTTTTCAATTTTTTTTAAATATATATTTAACATATCCGCTATCGACAACCCTACGCGGGTACAATAGGGCCTTAACAATTAAAAACTGCAATCGCTTTAAAACCCATCAATTTCCCAGTTAAGGGGTGATTTCAGCCACGACGATTGTGTAATAATTATAACTCGTGAACGAGGGTGGATTCCATTGTTTTAATTTAACGCATTGTTTTGCGAAATATAATTAATAAAGCTATGTTAAAGTAGGAATAAAAATTGAATAATGGACAAATTTATTTCGGGAAATTGCCCCGTACCGGAAATTTTAATTTCCTTCTCAAAATTTGCCAACTCATCTGGCGTATGAGAAAAATTAGTGTGTATTCAAGTATGAAAATGAATAAGATGATTGATAAAAATTGCCTTTCTTCTGTAAATACAATGGTTTAAAAACTCTTTAATATACTTTTGTCTCTCTCTCTCTGCATTTTTTCTGAGTATTTTTATCAGATTTTTTTACATTTTTTTTAAATGACCATGTTTCTCTGCCAAATTCAACCAACCTAATCGATAATTCTATTGCGAAATGGTGGCTGCATGGTTTATTGACAAAAATAATTCGTTATTTCGATAATATCGATTGGAGAGAAAAAAAGCCAGAAATCATTTTCACATACATAATTAACGCTATCCGTTCCTTGCGCTCAATTAAAATATATTTATTTTTTAAAGGTTTTCAAACAATGAAAAACATGATATAGGTAATACAATTATAATAAAAGAAGTTTAAATGCTTTTTATTACTTAAATGTGAACACAACAAAGATAAAGATAAAAATTAAAGGTTAAAACATACACAAGAAAGAACATAAAAAGTTATTTTATAGAGTAAACAGCTAATTTCGCAAGTTAAGTAATAGTTCTCTTGTATTCATGAAATATGTCAATGAGGGCGTTATGATTATTTTCTATTTTGTTGTATTACCTTAACATTCTAAGTAAATATAAAAGTGGGCCATGTTGATATTGAAAGTTGATAGAGAAAATGTATTATATTATGTCCTAAGTAGGTGACTAGGAACATTCAAAGTTGTATTTTCGACACAAAATTCTGAATAAATATTACCATGAATCATAATATATAGGTATATTAGGTCAGCAATTAGTCTTCTGACTTATAATGAATTTATTCGTGTAGATAAATTATTATATAATTTATCTACACGAAAATATTCTAAGCCCTCTTGTATAAGATAGAAAAATCTTAGTGATTGTGCTGTTAATTTGATATTATTTTGAAGGAAAATATATCTTTTGTGATACTTTAAACAAATTAAAGGGTTGTACCAAAACATATATCTTGTGATACTTAAAACACCACCTTGATGCATCAAAAAAAAACATTCAAATTAAAAAGAAAAATTTGACGTTTTTATTGCACATATAAACATTCGTTGTATTATCACTGTTTGGTAAAATAACGATTCCTATATAAAAGGCGACATAACTGCTACACTTAACAGTTGATTGTGACAGTTCGGCGATTGCGTAGAAATAATACTAGTGAAAGCGTCGATTAGCTACCATTGAAAAAAGTTAACGATAGTACCTAAAGGACGATCGATAGTTAATTAAGCACCATCATAGCCGCGCGAATATTCTGGAAAACTTAATAAAGTGTCCGACAGACTAGTCTCTCCATAGTGACTATTGGTGCAAATTTCATAACAGCGATAATCTAATTGGTTTTCAGTGACTTTGATGTTTAAATAAATTTGAGCGTTTCATTACTCTCTCTCCGCCGCAATCTAGTTACAATATATTATATATACAGGTATACATCATATCTCTTTGGTACCAAATTATTTTTTCCATACATATTTTATCTTTTATTTCTATTTATCTTTCATATTGATTCATCTAATGTGTTTTTAGTGAAATTTTAAATAATTTAAATTTTAATAATTATTATTAATGAAATTTAAAATGAATTAAATTTAATGAACTTTATTCTTACTGAAATTTAAAATAAATTAAACTTTTAAATAAATTAATTATTTTTAAGTGTTACAACTGTTTCGGCTTGCAAGGCCATTATCAAACAGTGGATATACCACGTATAAACGACTTATTTATAAAATTTTAAGTTACCCCTTCCCCTTTAAAGTAATTTTAAAAAAAATGTGTGTTAAATTTCTTTCTTATTATTATTTTTAATTAAAGAAGAAACAAAGGTTCCCTTGCCTTTTGAATAAATTTGTGTTTTTTTACGTTTTCTATGCATACGTTCAGAAGATGACTCGGAATCCGGTGAAGTGAGCTTCCGATTTTGGGAACCTTCAACCCTCTCTTACTGCCGCCGGAAATGGATCCTGGTTCCCAACTATCGGATCGTAACTCCTGGAGCGCACTTCCGGCAGGTATCTGCGAAAACATGTTGCATAAACACCAAGGTTTCCATTATGTGGTAGTACCAGTAGGTAGTACGGCTTACTAATATTATTATTATATATTGCATTCAAGCATTGAGTAGCTCGTTAATGGTTGTAGAGAGGTATGAGGTGTGTCAGCAATTTGGAGATGATTAAAAAATGCGAGAGTGCTGTGTGACACTACTAACTAACTAACTAACTAACCATAACGTCGTTTCCCCGCAGGGGTAGGCAGAGAAGCCACAACGCCACACTCTTCTATCCTGGCACACCTTTTACTTCGGCCACAATCATAAATCTTCTCATTCAAGTTCTACGATTGTTGCGGCTTTTAACGGGGCCTGTTGCCTTCAACACTCGCCTCATATATTTTCCTAACCATCCATACGTTCCACATGACCAAACCATCTCAGCACTCTAATGCTAGAGACATCTATAGTTCTTCCCATGACACACTATACATAGATTGTGTAGCTGGTAAGGATACTTATACAACTAACTAACTAAATAACCATCATGCCATTTCCCCGCAGGGGTAGGCAGAGAGGATTGAACGCCAAACTCTTCTATCCAGGCACACCACTTTTGTTTCGGCCACATTCATACAAATTCTCATACACGTTCTACGGTTGTTGCGGCTTTTAACAGAGCCATCCTCAAATACTTGTAGTACCTGATCGTGCCAGGTCTTTTGCGGACGCCCTCTATTCCTGTTGCCTTCAACACTCGCCTCATATATTTTCCTAACCATCCTTTCCTCGTTCATACGTTCCACACGACCAAACCATCTCAGCACTCCTTCCTTTATTCCATCTACCACACTGCAGCCAGCATTGCATTCACGTCTAATTTGATAATTCCTTACTCTATCGACCAAATATTTTCCACACAAGCGTCTTAGTGACCGCATTTCTACCGCATTCAGTCTACTTTCATTCCTCTTTTGCCAATTCCAGGCTTCACTTCCACACATCATGGTCGGCACTGAACGCCATTATGTACCGCTAGTCTTGCTTCCTTTGACAGATTATTATTGGCCATAATTGCATTTAGAGCGCCATTAACTTTGTTTCCCGCAGTCACTCTCCTTTCGATATCATTCTCAGCCTTGCCGACTCTACTAAACATTATCATCATCATCATCATCATCATTATTGGCACTACAACCCTTGGTGGGTCTTGGCCTCCTCAATAATTTTCCTCCACTCATCTCGGTCTAGTGCCAGCTCTCTCCAGTTTCGAAGCTCTAAGGCAGAGATATCTTTGAGGACGTTGTCACTCCATCTTAATTTTGGTCTTCCTAAGCTCCTTTAACTTTACTAAACATACTTCCCAAATACACAAACTCGTTCACTTGTTCTAAGCATTTCGTCTCTCTCGAGTACCATGTGACACTACGGTTTGAGTAAATATGCAGGTACGTTGCATATCGGAGATGAAGCAGTATACCTGCTGGTATATTGGACGTCGGTACTAAAAGTGTGCAGGCAGCCAGCCACAAGATACCCACTCACTGAGGTTACGCAGGTTGTCTGATATGCACCGGCATCTGTTAGCTGCCGTCAAATACTACGCTGACAAAAGTGCTCGCTTTTAACTATATAATACAATTACAACAAGTAGACTCAGTGAATGAACCCACCGCATTCCCAGCACCGTTTTATAAGCGAAAGCTCCCATATCGGTCCTACTCATACATCGTCAGGTTGACATTTTTTTTACTCTAAAGGCCATCTCCGTGCTGAGTCATAAGTCATTGAGTCATAAGTAAGGAGAGGCCTGTAAAAATCCAATCACTGTTCCTCACCCACAAAACAAATCCTTTATTATCACTACAAAGAAGAAACTTTACAATCAAAGAAAAATATTTTAAAAAAATCAACAAGTTTAAGGCTGGACATTCTTAGAAGAGCAATTTCTTGCAAATTTAAAACATTATAACTTTATAAATATTGAATATTTCTTAATTTCATTAGTACGGATTCTAAATAATGAAGTATATTTTATACGTATAAAAAAACATATTATGCGTACATATAAATATCCATTAAAAATTAGCGCCGCCTAGGACACTAAAACGATTTTTTGACCGCGGCCTGTCGATTAATACTTATATTTTATTAATTATTGTAAATAATCTAGTTTCTTACTTTTATATAATAACAAAGGTTTTATCTAAGTTATTGCTCTAAAAAAAGTGCAGTCTAGAGCATACATTATGATATAAATGAATAATAAATATCCACATTTTCGTAAAAAAAACGCCGAAATATGCATTTGCAGTGAATGTTCCGCATTAAACAATAAAAATACAAGTAAATATGTGTTGTGGTCGGACATCTGTAAAAAAATACAAATATATTTAAAAAAATAAACTGTGTCGTAGTCTGACGTCTGCAACAAAAGATAAATATAAGAAATGATTAATACAATAGTAAACATAAATGCAGCCAAGATGAGAAAGAAATAAAAAAACAGATTGGCAGAGACATCTAAAAAGAAAAGAAAACATATATAAAGTAAGGCTCAGTAAAAAATACTTACTGGTATAAAACTGTTCTTAGATCTTTACGGCCATTCAGAATCTTCTGGTTTCAGTATTCCGGAATATTCTGGCGTGTAATAATACATCAGCCCTGATGATGCACCCTGAAATGAGATCCGAAACATCGGCCAGAAAAGCTTTCGGTTTTAGCATGGTTTTTATTTTTTTTAAATTATCTTTGTTAAATTTTATATTACTAATTTTAGTTAGATGTTATCAAATATTTTGCACTGATTTTAAATATAATATATTCATCTTGAATTCGGTGCTAGTACCTATATCCGGGATCTCACCACAGCGGTTGAATCTGTCTGTACCCAAGTCAATATTGAAGTACTTACTGTGTAGACACAATTGTAATCGTACGATAGAAATAAATAACCGGCGCGATTGGCGGATTGGTTCTAGATAATAACAGTCTAGATTCTAACCAATGGGTTGTTTGCATTGTTCGCTGTTCTTGAGCGTAATAAGCCTAGGGTTGTTTAACGAAAATCTCTAAGTTTTAACCCTAAATTGAAATAATTTTAAAATGTTGTTTAAAAAAATATTAAAATTTATGATGTTTTTGTGGAGCTAGGATCTATTATTTTTGTACATGTTTCGCTAATATACTTAATTTTTTTTGTCTTTAATTTTTCTACATAATTTATCTTATTTTATATTGATTGGAAATCTACTTTATAATATAAATCAAACATAAATGTATTTTACGATATGCTAAGTTTATACATACAAATTAATAATTATCTTCAGTTTTGAAATACTGTAACAACACACATTAGAAATAGCTCCCTATCGGGTTTACACTTTCGCCACCCGAATAGGCATTTTGTATGCTAAAGTAGCCATCCTCCCAGTGCTACTTAAACTCATATGAGTGCAAGCGGCGCGGAGAGGCGTCCACACAAAACCGCTTCAATATCGTCAATAGCAAACAATACAATACAACATGATACAACGAGATATGATACAATGATATACATATATGTGAGGAAATACCGTAGAGGCAGTCAAACAAAGTACAGTGGTCACTCCCCTGAGGAAAAAATTGAAAGAAAGTTGTACAAGACGAACAGAGAACCTCGCTAATTTAGAAAACCACTGTCGGTTAGACATAAACCACGGTACATAATGTTACAGGTAAGGATTTAAAAAAATCTTGTCATATCAAAGACAGGCAATTTTTTCTAGATCATTTGGGATATTAAAAATTTAACAGATTGTTAGTTAACTTTGTAAAAACCACTACCAGATATTAGGTCTACCGGTTTCGAGACGTACCCGTCTCTTTGTCAGGACCAACACTACACCACTACATTCACAACATCCACTTTAGACCCCGCCCCCTCTCTTTCTCTTTCGGTAGATCCCTGATGGTTCATTAGGCTAAGTGCATGTTTGTCCCTGACAAGACTAACACGCATGTGATCAATTATTGGTGGAAGTGTAACAATACTATGGTTGAGGTGTGTAGTGTTGCGAATGTAGTGGTGTAGTGTTGGTCCTGACGAAGAGACGGGTACGTCTCGAAACCGGTAGACCTAAAATCTGGTAGTGGTTTTTACAAAGTTAACTAACCACAAAGCTAATGCTTTAATATTAATAATATTAAAAATAGATTGTTTCGGATGAACGTGCGCAGAAAAAATACTTTACTTTGGTAGAAAGTAATAACTTTGTGGTTTGACGTATTAAAATAAATAAAAACACTTTTCTTTGTATTAAACCACGGTTTATTATTGTGCCAAAAGGTTTCAGTTAAAGTTAAGCTTCATCAGGGCAACTTGATAACTGAAGTACCAGGGAAAGTAAATAGCAGTTATTAAGTAGCCCTGATGAAGCTTAAGATTAAGCGAAACCGGTTGGCACAATAATGTGGTTTAATACAAAGAAAAGTGTTTTTATTTATTTAAAAAAATACCTTTTCAAGGTTTTACAATAAGATGACTGAAAACTATTTTATATATTTTTTTCGTTGATCTTAAATATTGGCGCACTTTTTTTTTCAAAGGTTTCCAATTTTACTTTCTGATGAAGGGTTAAAGGTTGAATTTTGTGTTTGATATAGCGGGGCGTACTCCGTATAGTATACAAATATTTATTTAGGTACGTACAGCCTACTTGCGTAGCACGGTTACACAAACATCACTATTTCTGAGTATTTCATATGTTGGGAAAATCAAGAATCCCCTTCTAGAGTTCAAAGGAAATATTATAAAACAAATAAAATAGGAATACGACTATTCTCGCTTTTTCGTCAAAGGGGAATTATGTCATAGTAAAGGTGCGTAAGGTCGAAATAGGCTTAGGTACAAGTATATAACCTTTTTCGTATACAGGGTGTTTCAGATATACTTCCTGATACTTCAAAGAATTTGAGTCGAAAATGTTTTTTGAAAAATATCGTTTGTTATGGAGATTAGCGACTTCGAAGTTTGCATTTTTTCTTTAATATCTCCTTTTTTCGGGTCGAAATATTAACAATATGCGTAAAAAAGGTTATAATCGTATAGTTAAAATTAGAGAAAATTCAAGACTAAATTGAAAAATCTTCTACAAAAAACCAACACAATAACGCAATGAAAAAATCTTATCAAAAACAATCTGTATATACTTTTAAATGTTATTACAATACCTTCTTAATTATTAATTTTTATAACTTAATTTAATGTTTCCTTGTGTATATCTTATTTATTTATTCTAATGTCTCACATTTTTGTATTGTTTATACCTTACTTACTTAATTGAATGTCTTAATTTTTATAACTTAATCTAATGTTTCTTTGTTTATATCTTATTTAATCTAATGTCTTACACTAACGATTTCATTAATAATAGATATATACATATATGACAATGCCCCCACTTTTAAACACGAGGATAAATTCTCATTTAAAAGTGGGTAAGCGTGTAATATAAATATGTATTAATTATTTTCAAGTTTGTGTTTACTGGGGTATTATGCCGTGTTATTACGACCTTTCGGGCCGACGTTTCGGATCCCATTGCAGGGTCCATCATCAGGGCTGATGATGGACCCTGCAATGGGATCCGAAACGTCGGCGCGAAAGGTCTTAACAACATGGCATAATACTCCAGTAAACACAAACTTGAAGATTCTGAGTGGCCGTGAAAACCTAAGAACATGCGTGTATTTATTATATTATATTGAATGCACTCTTAAGTTTGTACATTTACCAAATAAATTTAATAAAAAAAAATAGTAAATTTTTCTCGGGAGACCGAGAACAAACAAAATTTGAAAAGGATGGTATTCAATATAAGGTACAGTTTTATACGAAGGAAATAGTGCAGAATGGTCAGAGAAATGTTATTTGTGCATGTGTTTTACTTTTTGCAAAAATTTCAATTAGATCTGTCAAATGGATTTAGATTTTACAGATAACAGACTGACTGACAAACATTCAATTTCATATTATACACATTTAGTGGGTCGTTGATGAACCGCATTGATAGATAAGGGATCTAAGCGAAAGAGTGTTTTGAAAGATTTCCACTCGATCAGGAGAATTCCTCCATGTTCAGTGTGTGAATATAATTACGGAGACGGCGTATCGCACTGTCCATCCCTTGGTTCCATTTAGCTGAAATTACGGCTGGCTTATGACTGGAGTTCACCTTACCCACTCACCGCAATATTAATTATACCACTATTATTATCAGAAGCAATGTTAATTCACATTCTTACAATGTTGACTTTTTTCTTGGCTAATCTTCACCAAATCACTCCCTTCTAGTGATGGGTCCACTCTGTACTAACTACTACAATGTAGTACTGCATTACATTGAAGTGTACGCTTTACACATTTTGAAGTGTAGTGCACACTAAAAACTACACACGCTTCAAATTTATTTGAAACTACATACTACAAGTAGTACATTTTATTTTAAAGTGCACACTACAAAGTACACACAATTCAAAGTTATTGAAAGTACATACTTCAAATAGTACATTTATTATGTATAATTTTTGAGAAGATGATGTAGATAAATGAAGAAATCTCTGGAAATCAAAACTACCCCCCACCCCATGGAATAGAAAAATTTTGGTACTGAATGCCAAAATGTATGGAATTTTGCGATTGAAGAAATCTCTGGAAACTGAAACAATCCCCCCCATGGATTTGAAAATTTTCTAGTAGCACACTTTTCAAAAAAGCACTTCTTTTTGGCCATTACAATTTTGTAGTACTACAATTAATTCATTTCATTAGTACTACAATTTCGTATTACTAAAATTAGTTCACTTCATGTAGTTTATACTACAAATGTAGTGTACACTTTGTAGTCTGCAAACTGGTGAACGTGTGTGCGTTGTAGTCTTCATTTTGAAATGTAGTTTTTCCCTTCACTTCTCCTTTTGTTGCCCATGTTAGTGAAGATAGGTAACAGTATTTTAAACTCCTGCATGAGAAGCCTTTCGATGATGATGATGAAATTAATAAAATGTAAAAATTTTAATTGAATATTGTTATATAATAATTACAGTATGTAATGTCAAGTTTAGTTCTATGATAAAATTTACATCACCTGAGATTAAAGGTCCATCATATCATGACATGTTACAGTTATTTGAAATTCTGGTGTATTATTAGGAAAATATTTTTTTTATCATTCATTACAGTACGTAATGTCAAGTTTAGTTCTATGATAAAATTTACATCACCTGAGATTAAAGGTCCATCATATCATGAGATGTTACAGTTATTTGAAATTCTGGTGTATTATTAGGAAAATATTATTTTTATCATTCATTACAGTACGTAATGTCAAGTTTAGTTCTATGATAAAATTTACATCACCTGAGATTAAAGGTCCATCATATCATGAGATGTTACAGTTATTTGAAATTCTGGTGTATTATTAGGAAAATATTATTTTTATCATTCATTACAGTACGTAATGTCAAGTTTAGTTCTATGATAAAATTTACATCACCTGAGATTAAAGGTCCATCATATCATGAGATGTTATAGTTATTTGAAATTTTGGTGTATTATTGGGAATATATTATTTTTATCAGTCATTTACTTTCGGTTATCTATGAAATAAGATAATTTAAAAAATTATTTTCCTACTTAATCAATTTTTTTTTATATATAAATATCTATGGACCTCGAAATAATATTTTTTGTATGCTTCTTCGCTTTTTTGAAATTCAAATTTTTTCACTCTCAATCCAAGGGTGGGCTTTATGGAATAAATTCCTATAGGTAAGCAATTGAATGGGCAAATTTGATGTGTGGCGGAGAACCTTGAGGAGGGAAGATTGAACGATCTCGGGCTGGAAGTTTTCCTCTCAATTTTCAGATAATATAAAGCCATTTCATCCCTTAACCCAAATTGGAAAAATATTTTCACAGATTTGGGTCCGACTTACAAGCGCCGCTGTCTGAGCTGCTCGCGATTCGCAAATCCAACCAGGTACCTACCTACTGAAAGCAGCGAAGTTACCTGAATAATGTTTCTACTTACTTGCTGACTTACCTTCACGCCGGTTCCCCGTGGAGCAGGCAGAGAGAATTGAGCGCCACACTCTTCTGTTCTGACACACAACTCTCGCCTCATCCACGTTCGTACATCTTCGCATGCAAGATCGACGATTGCTGAGGCTCCCGATACGACCATCTTCCAATATCTAGTTACTTTTATCATCTTCTGCGGTAGCTCTTTCTTTCTGGCGCCGTCAACGCCTGTGTTATACATTTTTCCTACCATTCTTTCCTCACGATGATAGATTATTATAGATATTAATTAATATTTATTTTGTTATCTCTACTTGAATTTATCTCTTCTTTGAAGTTTCAAAATTATGCATGACACTGAAGTTTGCTGGTAAACTGTAAAAATCTGAATCATAAATTTAAATATTTACTTAAATAAATTATATAATTGACAAAAAAGTAAGGTAAACGACGATAAAAATAAAATGTAAGAATATATTTTAAAAAAGAAAATGAAGAGTAATAAAAATGACAACACATAAAAAAACAAACTGCCAATGTAAAATAGTAATTATTTCATTTATTTTTAATTTCAATTCTCCGGCTTCTTTTTGGGGGAGTGGGTGAAAACATCCACTGAAAGCGCTTACTTGGGATTTATCTTGTATTTCGGACCGGATACCGCATATTTTTTCTTTCATATTAAATTATTTTCTCTTATCAGCGTTATATCACAAGATAGTATATACTTGGTCTGCAGAGTTTTAATTTAATCACCACGACATGTACATAAGCAATCAGAAATTTAAATGATTTACTTAAATCGATTTGGTTGATTTTGCCTTTGCGTGAGCGCAGATTATAATTTCACATTTATATGCATGAAGAAGAAAGATGCGGTGTCAAGCGCTAAATATATCTATTTTTCTTCTTCAATAAGAGCAAAATAACTTTATTTAACTAACATCATTTAAATCGTGCAAAAATAATTAATGCAAAGCTTGTTCTTTTAAATAATATTTCTTTCAATATTCGTAGATATATATAATAGACTAGTTGTGCTCGCAGCTTCGCCCGCTTGGAATACAGTTCGAGACTAGAGTATCAGCTAAAAATCAATATAATTTAAACTAACTGTCCAAACAATGTTGTGTAAAAGGCAATTTTTATCTACATACATAAAATTTTCTTGACTTGATTAAGCAAATTTATTTTGATAAAAATTTAACATTTCCTACTTAAATAACCCCCGAAATTTTGATATAATATGTCGTCGCGGAATTTCTTATAGGCCTTTTTGGGTTCTACAACTTCTCTATAGAAAGCATTCACTATTTCTTACTGTTAATGCAGCGTTCGTAAGAAACGCATTCACTCGATCGTTTTTTCGTCGACATTAGTTGTAAAAAGACCTTTTATTTTAGCTGAATAATATATAGCCTATGACGATGAACGAATTTTTGAAATCGAATTAGTAATTTTGGAGATTACTTCCTACATCCAAACTTACAAACTCAAAACCTTTTCCTCTTTATATAATTAGTATAGATATAGATATATCTATACTAATTATATAATCTCGTAGAGACGAAGATATTTTTTATGGAAATGGATGGAAAAAGTACGTATGTAGTCTTTTTGGGTGTTCATAGGGCTTATCTGTCTTACGTCTGGATTAAGTGATCACTTAACAATGAAACGTTCACCAATTCCACCCATAATAGACTACCATATTTACGATTTTGTAATGAAATATCTATATTTTTGATTAGAGTTCTTAAAGCGTTGTGTAAAAAAATACCTTTATCTCTATGAGAAATCTATTATATATGTTTTGATTAATTAGATTCTCCTGGGAATAAAATCCAGTATTGTGTTCTTGAAAAATTTGCACATACTCGAAACTGAGTATTTCATCGTTTATTAATTTACAATTCTTAAAATGGTGCTTACAATATAAAGCAGCGATTTTCTAAAATTAGCTTTGCAGTATAAACACAATAAGCTATTTTCGTACTACTATAGTTTCGAGAGGAGTTGACCCGCACCTCGAATGCCCTTTCGTCTAAACTTAGTCTTCCGACAATGGTTGGACGGTTCTACAATCCATCCTGCAGCTGAAGTAGAGGCTGCCCTCAAAGTTTGGGGTCTACCATTCAAGTTGTCCTAGACCTCTTGAAGACACACAGGCGCCACGTTACGTTTCATTTGAATAATATAATAGCCGTAACCATGATTTAATTTTTTTTAAATTAAATTATTCGTGTTATGTTGTTATTTGTATATTTATACAAATAACAACATGCCCGCGCGGCTTCGCACGCGTAGATTTTAAGTACACTGTTTGGATCGTCATAGATCTTTAAAGAACCTTCTAGAACATTCTCCTTCCAGAACTTTCAAGAAATTTATCGAATGTACAGGAACCTTCTAGACACACCGACACATTCCGCTATCTATATTTAGAACCTTATAGAACTTTCGTGAATTTTCTAAAACCTTCTCCTTCCAGAAATTTCTAGAGCAAGTTTTTCCGGAACCTTCTAGACTCACCGAAAAAGTCGGCGCGCCTATTTTGAAACAATCTGAAGCATTTGTGGCCTTCCCATAATTAAAAAATTGTGCTGGAAAGCACATTTTTGTCACCCACTCCCACCCACGCATAGCCACCCCCATCAAACTCGCATACTTTCGATGTGACACCAAGGGCTATCCACCACCATAACCACCGGTGGTGGTTGTGGCTGGTTGTGGAGAAAACTTGGCTGGTAGGGAAACACGGGTTTCTTTTTATATTTATATATTGATTATGGACCAGGTCTTATACACCAGACCTGGTTACCCTAGAATGATCTCATTATAATTATTATTATTATCTTTACAGGTAAGGATCCCGCTGTTGTAGCTACCTGCCTTGCGAGGCAAAATGTTGGCCCAGGAGCTGAACGGAGAACTTAGCGAGTTCTAGTTCCCCAACTCGCATCTCGGAGATATAACAACTTCGCAAAACTCATGTAAGTGTTCTACTTTAAATTTGAATATTCAGCGATGGAGCAACGGTCAAGGTGCTATTATTACAATATTTTATTACGCCGTCAAAATGTCAAGGTAGTGTAACCCCTTAATAAAATGTGCATTGAAAACTGAACGATTAGCGAAAGCGCATGCCGAGAATGGTTTGTTCGTCTCATAGCTGGTGATGCCAGCTTAGACGGCAGGAAAAGGACGATCTGTGAATGGTAGGTGCGCACCGCTCACCCAGGACCGTTCTTTGAGTAAAAGTTCCCTTTTCGGTCCTGCTCATTCGTCTCCAGGTTGAAATTCTTTTAAACTACTAGGCAAGACCTTGTTGTCCCACATCGGTCATACAAAAGATTGCGAACCGAAGCGAAGAATGCAAATCCATTCACAGTCCGCTACAGTTAAAAATCTTTGTTTATTAGAGTAATAGGTTATTGGATGTTAACAAAATATAAGGCAACGAAAGTTAAACAAAGAAGCAGCTTAATCTAAAAAAAAAAAAATCAAGTAAATAGATAAAATAAAACAGTAAAATAAGTAAATCATATGATGAAGAACAAGATGAGAAAGAGTGAACGCATTGCACTACGGCGGCAGTGGCTGGGATCAGTAATTACATAACACCTCCGATAAGGGGGATCAGATAGATGAAATAGTAAAATAAAACAGGATGACTCCCAGCGAGGGATGTCAGGACCTGCAGATGCATATGCACCCAAGGCCAAAGCATAACATCGGAGGTTGGGAGAGGTTCCACCCTCAATAATAATCCTAAACACCAACTAGAAATTACACAATTATATACCCTATAAAGTAATAACACAATCAATCTTCTAATATTGATGACCAGGCCTTGTGGAGGCTGTGGAAGTGGATGAAAGAGTTGCACCACTACGACACTAGACACAAAATATAATTTTAAAAAAAATTCAAAAAAAAAAGGGGGATAATTATGCACTTACCTAATATTTATTTACTTTTTTACGCTCATGACAGGCTTTTAAATAAAAAAAATAATACATAACATCAAAAAGTATATACATTAAACAATATCGTAAATAAGCAGTAAAATATATGAATATAAAGTACATGTATAAAAAGCAATAAAAGGTATAAGCAGTGAAAGTATCAGGTATACGCATTAAAATATGAGTATAAAATAAAAATTAAAAATATAAAATACGGAGCAGTAATGTGTATAAAAAATATATATTACACATTATTACATGTATATGTTAACAGCAGTTAGTAATGAAAGAACATTGTCTCTTTAAGTACAAACTTTATTTTCATTAGACTGTCATTGAAAACGTCAACCATATAACCAAATTCATTACCAGTTTTTAATATTCTATTATATACAGCATTTAAAGATTTTTGATAGATAATATATAAAAATATAATGATATTAGTTTATTTCAAGCATATAAAGATACATAATACGTAAAAATGAGAAATACCCAGACTTGCCTGATTTAATTTTGAAAAAGAGAAATAATACTCAATATCAAAATTTGTTATTATGAATGAATACTTATTTTGTAATTGTTCGAAGTCCTTAGAGTCAAGAATTTTTGGCCGTTATGTTATGAATTTCTAATTCATTAAACTTTATTTTTCGGTGCCTCTAAATAACTTCTTTCTTTATCACCCTTATAAATACCACGATTTATAACGTAACTTTAACATTACATGTCAAGACATAAGCGTTATAGCCCACCCTTTTGGCCCTTGCAGAGACGCGATTATCATTTATTGAAATCTTTCTGTATTTTGGGAATGGAAGTACCCAGCTTTTAATAGACATTTTACACTTGAAGCTACGCTACCGCTCCCCTATGTGGTGACCCCTATTTCAAATATGATTGGCAGTTAAAAGCATAAGGGATGATTCTCTTATCGGTGTAGCGCTATCTATCTATCTGCTTAGATCTTGAGTTCCCTGGGGTGACCTGGTAGAAATATCAATAAAAACTAAGCACACTGTTAATATACGGTACATGAAAATGCATACAATTTGCAGGATATTCTACATCAATAATTAAGTTGTTTTTTCTTATAGATCTCAGGAGTCTTTCGTATAAACAATAGGAACCGAAGAAAAGAAAATGATCATAATTTATATAAAATAACTTTGTAAACACCACTGTTTTATTGGAAAAAATTCAACATGTTTGGAAGCCAATGGCTTGTTCGTCAGGATACCAAAAATAAAATTTAAAAATCGAAGTATAGATAATCAAAATATTGAAAAAGTTATATATGAAAAATGAATAATATAAAGTACCTACTTAACATGAAAATAAATTTATATTATTCATTTTCCACATATAACTTTTTTTAATATTTTGATTATCTATACTTCGATTATTAAATTTTATTTTTGTTATCCTTACGAAGAAGCCATTGGCTTCGAAACATGTTGAATTGTTTTCGATAAAAAGTGGTGTTTACAAAGTTATTTTATATAAATTATAATTATGTCATCACAAAATAATTTTGCTATATTTGAAGAAGTCAGAAAATGATCATTAAGGTAGTCATAAGATTGGGTAATATCTAGAACGACTATTCATTGTCCATTGTACAGAGAAAATTATTATGATAAGATTATCAGCTTATGTATTAATAGCAAAATGATTTTGTGATGACATAATTAACATAAGAAATAAGAATATACTTTGTTTTCACCACTTATTTGTTGAAAATATCAACACTAGTTTAGGACCAATGGTCCCTTCATCAAGATACAATGCATTCTTAAATAACATCAATCAAAAATCGAAGAATAGAAAATAACAAAATAAAAATAAATATATAGGAGATGTATAAATAATCAAGTACTAAGTATAAATATTGATAATATTAATATAATAAATAACTGGGTCTTTTTAACAAATAGTAATCTTTTAAATTTGTTTTCTTATTATCTAATATTATCTCCCATATACGTATTTTAATTTTTTTAATATACGTTGTATTCTGATGTGGAAACCATTTCCCTCAAAACATGTTGGTATTTTCAACAATTAAGTAGTTAGTGAAAACAATGTATATTCTTGTAATTGTACAATTAATATAATTAAGGAATAATCATTCTAGAAGGCCTGTTGCTACATGCAACAAGTTTAGCCGCATTGGTGCCAAGAAGCCGTGTTAACCCTAACTACCGTTGTTCGAATGTAAGCCATTAAGTTACCTTAATGTAAGCCATTTTGTTGGCATTATTGTGCCTGCAGATATGAAAAATGTGCAGAACGAGGGCACCCAGTAGTGGGCAAAGTAATTTGGCAAAGTGGATTCGATACTTAATACACGTTGCATTGAAAAATATCACAGAAACTTTTCTGGCCACGTTCATATTTGTAATTCTTCTAATGACTCGTGTTCACGTAGGAGATTTTCAACTTGAAATAGTCTCTGAGATACGAATTTAGCTTCCTTGAAAAATCTCGATTTTAAAATTCCTAGCGTAAATACCGCGTATTAAAGATTAGTTGAATTGCACCTCACTTCACCTTTATTGAACGTTAAACGTCATACGTCACTCCAATGATCATGGATGTTCCGTTTGTCAGTTACATGAGTGAATGAATATCCCTAGCAGCAGTGAAATTGGATAAAATATCGGTTAATGAATGCCTACTATTTGTCTTTAATTTAAAAATAAAGGATTTTAGGTATTTATTGTAGCTTATTCATATTTATTTTTGTTTTATCTATATTGTCACGTATCGTGGCTACGAAAGGAATGAATGAAAACACGGGAAATCAATTAGCGATTTATTAATTTATGATTAATTAATTATTCAATATACAAAGTCACGTAACACGAATTAACCGTAACGCAATATATCACTAATTTATGAACACTTAATTTATTATCGCTGGGTAACACGTATTTAGTATTCACTAAAACATTCCATCCAATGCTCACATATATTAATCGCTCTGGTTTGATTCGCCACTTAGGTTATTAGGTTATTATTCGCTTTGATTACCTCACGACTGGCCACACTGGGCGTCGTCTCGCGTTTCGCGGCAGACTTCGCACTGAACGAGTTGTCAAACACGACAACAAAAACAACGCCGCGGCGTAGTCCCGTATTACCACAGTGCTGGTATTTTCGTACATTCTAGATTATTATAGTGTTTAGGAGAATGCCGTTTCTCGGTTGTTCCAGGCGTTTCTAGATGTTTCTTAAAGGTTTTAGATAATTTTAGACTGTTCCTATAGTGTTGTTCCAAGTGACATATTACCAGGTGTTCGGACAATTAATTATTTAATAATAATTTTTATTGCTTTAATTACAATTGCTTGGTAAGACAAAATACAGAAAAAAATAGTTAAATGTTTCCCACAATTAAAGGATGACACAGATAGACATAATTTTATAGACAAGTCAATTTGATATGAATGACAGATCAAACAATTTTACATTTTCATTTAAGTGATTGTTCCTAATTTAATTTTATCATATACATAAAAGGGTTCGTAATGTATATAATTCAAATGGTCAGGGAAGGGGATATTATGATCATTTGGCATTGAAAATTGTATTCTTAAATATCTAGTTTTTCTTTTACTGCACCCTTAACACTGTTCTTTCAAAACTTCGCAAATATTTCATACTTGGGGTATAGTTTAAGTCCTTCTCCATGTTGTGATGAATACGCCTTTCTGTTACGTCACGTTCAGTTACCTACCTGTTAAGTAAGCTACTTTTGTCTCTGATCCTTCTAGAACGGTCTGCGTCAAGTTTACTAACTATCTATGTAAATAGCAGACATCCCAACAGGAGGTATCATTTTTACTAAAACGCAATAATTTAAGATACATTATATACATCTCATAGAGGCGAAATTATATTTTTTTATGGTAAAGTAGGTATGGAAGTCTTTGGGTGTTCACAGCGCTAACGATCTTCGCACGGCTGGCTTAAGAGATCACTTTACACAATGTAACGTTCACCATTTCCACCCATGATTGAATACCACATCTATCAAATCTTTGGAAGTTGTATATATATTTTAGTTTAACAACCCGTTTCATATGTGTGTTGTAATTATCGTTAGCGCGACCGGCATCCAAAGCTTTTTCATTCCCCTTATTTATTAACCGCAGATGTCACTAATGAGATATCTATTTTTGATTGGAGTTTTTTAAAGCAATATCCTTTGTGTGTGTAATGAGATTCTTCCGAATTATTAGCATAGCACTAGAATCCGCCTGAAATATAATTTAAATTTTTTTAAACTCCTTGTTTAGACCAGTTTTTTACATTCATAATATGTTAAGTTTGAACAAAGTCTATTACTGTGTTTTAAAAAATTTAGACAAACTCAAAATATTCTCAACGTAATGATTTCTTAAGAGATTTTTGATAGCTGATTTATGAAATATTTTTAATAGCTAATTTTTGAGATATTTTTGATAGCTGATTTATAAGATAGTTTTAATACTTCCGTGTACATCTCAGGGTAAGACCCATATCTACAATACACTCCTTGATTTCAGATATTGATTTCTGAGTAGGTACATGATAATAACATGAAAATGCACTAGGTACTGGACTTTGAACTTAAGCGTATAAATTTCAAATTCTCTCTGATGGTGTTCAAAAGTTTCCAAAGAAATGCACCACAATAGATGGACCTCTGCATCCCGGACAATATCACTGGAAGACGGCTCACACTGCGGTCAGCTAAATCGGAGGCACTCTGCAAGCTGGTAGTACCGAGGAGACCTGGAGCAACCAAGTTTGCTGAACGTGCTTTCAGCATTGCGGGCCCAGATGTGGAATCAGCTGCCTCCAGTGATGCAATCCATAGAAAATGAAGAATTTTTCTAGAAGAGGCTAAAAACTCACTTCTTGAAGATGTCACATCTGTAAAGGGCCCTTGAAGGGTCTTTCATGCAAAAACGGTGCTTTTTAATTATCACAAAATAAATATAAACATAAAGATAAAAAGAAAACATAAAATAATATTTGGAGCCAAGAATGAAAACAGAGCCAAGAAAGAAACAGAACACATGAAACCTTTTTGAATGCCAACAATAAAAGAAGCATCAAATATGGTGCCAAAGGTTTCCTAGCTTGAGAACAAGATTCGATGTGTTGTTGGCGAAACTATGTCATAATTTTTCATGTATACGATACAAAGTGCCAATAATCAAAAATAATATTTTGAAAACATGTGGTGAATAAATTATAAAAAATATCTCAAAGAAAATATAAATAATGTCAAAAAAGTAGAAAGTAATTTATTAATATTTTTTTTATTATTTTCAATTATTTAATTTTCTATAAGAAAATAAAACAGTTAAAATTAATTTGTTACCACAAAACTAAAAACATTTAAAATGTTATTAAACTTTCATATAATGTGTCTACTCTCTGCCATGAGTATGTAGCCTGGGGAATGGTGAGAAAACGTGGTAGTTTTTCATACATTTTTATATGAGAAAAATATTTCTCGAATGCGTTGATGGGGGACCTGAGATGTAACACGGGAAAAAGAGAAGGATAATCGATTTAGAAATTACCTATAAAGTTAGTATGGTAACCGAGATCTTTCATGAGTCAGCTGCCATTTATCGATCTAACGTCTAGATTTATTTTAATCTTAACTAATCTTAGGATTTACTTTATGCAATTTTTTTTGCAAAAAGAGATGGCTGACTTTTTGCAGATATCGTGTTCCATGTTTAATTTCGATGCTGACACTTTATTCAACTAAAAATATTGTCTTTTTTCGCACAAATAATGGTATTTGTATTTGAAAAATTAAATAAAATGAATCACTTGTCAGGACACCCTTTATCTGATTTCTTTTTCAAAGAAGACTTAAGGTATACTTCATTATAAGTTTACCTTTGGACTAAGATATCACGTCTGTGAATAATTACGCTCGAGTGTTATTCAGTCTTCAGAATATATATACGATTTTTACATTTAGAATTTATAACTTTAACAATACAATTTTAAATTAATAATTGACGTGGTAGTTGCTAATATGGTGCAACTTGTATTACATATATAAAAAATACAATTATGTAATTTTTTATTACAATTTCTTTTTTTTTTATATAAAATTATTACAATTATTTATAAACAAAAAATACAATTATGTAATTTTTACTCCCTTTTTATTAACTCGTGGCGTCTGCTTGTCTTCTTGTCTGACGAAAAAACTTTGGATCCATTTTAAACCCCTTTCCCGTGATCCAATCGAGCGGAAACTTTGAAAGCAGACTCGTGGCGATGATCAAGAAGATCTATCAAATTTTCGTTAAAAAAAATTAATAAATTTTTGGATTTTTCAAATTTTGAATGGTTTTTCATACAACTTATTAAGTTTAAACTTAAGCAAAAAAAAATGTTTCAACTAGTAAATGAGAAAGGGAGTATAATAAAAACTTGGTTTTTATGGGTTACTTTTTTTAAATTGTTTTATTAATTTCTTCATTCCAAAATTAAAATTTATATGTTAAACAATATGTGATGTTCATTAAATAGTATAAACCTTGTTACATCTGCAAGAGTTTAATTAAATCTTTTATATTTTTTTCTTCTTAGAGATTCTGTTTCTCTCGAAAGAAGATGTATATTATTTAATGATCAGCATGAATAATTTCTACACCGTAAACGCCAAATCCATCGATAATTATAGTTGTGAGATGTAATATTTATATAACTTGGAAATGGCGACAAAAAAACGCATTTTGTAAACCAAGAGAAACGTTAATAAACCTCGTTGCCTAGTAATTAAAAACTTTTTAGATTTCTCTAATCTCCACTAATAATAATTTCGAATATCCGTCCTCAACATCCTACCTTGTAGCTGTTTTCATTTCGTTTTTAAAGTATGTATGATTTAAAAATTATTATTCAATAAAATTAATGCATTGATTTTGTGTTTTTTCAATAAAATACTTTGAATCAGATTTTTTTTAATATTTAGATCTTTTAATAGTATTGTTTAATAAAAATGAAAATTAATGAGTGTATCCATTCCCTTACCGCGTATGACATTGGTATTAATTATTAATCTCAATATGTAACTCTCTATGTAACAATGTCTGTCATTAACGCTATCAGATGGATCAAATAATAATGAGGTAAATGTAGGTATATGTATAATGTCCATCACTCGCATTATAACGCTGTTCTCACAGTCTTAACTGGCGGCTGAAATATGTAAGAAAAGTACGCCATTTTTGACGTGTTATAGCTGGTCAAATAATCGAAACTGTTAATTTTTTGCATAAACATAAACTGAAACTGTCATTTTACTTAGTGAGGAAAGAATGTCCTAGAATCAAGGCTTTACTTACCCTGGGCCATTTCCAAGCATGACGAAATGATATTGTGGACAATTTAATAGGTGAAAGAGAAGATTAAAGGGTCTAAACACTGATTTGAACACTCATCTCTATAGGTATTTTATATTTTTGGTATACTAATTTGAATCTTACTTATATTCACCTAAATTACGCACGATTGTAAATTTAATGCGTTTTGCGGGACTTTTTGATTACGACAATTGCGATACTGCGCGATATCGCTGATTCCGTACCAGTCAACAAATCCCGTCGAGTTAATTGAATTTGCTCGAAAATTTCCTCCGTTTGATACTTAGTTTCGAACTGTGCTACCCATGTATTGTTCAATTGCGACCAATTAAGCTGCAACCGGCTCCCTTCATAATTAGAAATCCCCGCTGGTGAAATGCAACTATGCTTCGAGAGTTATCGTGCGACCGAAGCTTTAGACTGAAATAACGAAATTGACACTAAATTATTACCCGTATTGCGACGTTCGTTTGACCAACGTGCCGGCACGCTATATTTCGCCGGTGTAGCCAAAGGCTCTCGATAATGTCCTATTTCAACGGGGGATTTATATATTTTTGGTCGCTTAATCATACAACTCATGCTCTCAGCATGCCAATCTGCCAAATCGGTTAGGTATAATTTTGTTTGATATTCGTTTTTATTTTTTTTTAAATCGAAAAACAAATTTTCATTTTCTGAATATAAATGCACGTTATAAAGTTACTTGCTTTTAACGAATTTATTTGATTTTAAGCGAATGTATAAAACATAATAATTTCGTTGGCTGTATGAAACTTCCTGTAACGCCCGTAATTTTATTCAAATTCACATATAAAAAAAGAAATTACACGGCTGGAAGCAGGACATGAATCTTGCCAAAATGCCACCGTCTCCTCATCACCGTGGACCGTCAAAAATATAATATATATACTAGGGACAAGCAAAGACGTGAACCATTTCACATTCTTTCATTTTTCATGGCCAGCTTAAAATATATGAGATGTTGGTTACTTTAATGATAGTCCAACGTTGTACAGATTAAGAGTTATAAGTATTGAAAAAAATGAAAACATTCAAATCGTTTCCCCGTAACTATTGATATAAGGGCATTGATTTTTTAGCTTTTTCGACTCATATTTTGATTACACCTGTAAAGTACTGTGGAATAGCTCTGTTACACCCTATACGCCTTAGGAAACACATAATGTCTTTTTAAAATAATATTTTATAATAATTAAATAATCATATAAACACTACATACCAGAACATGTATAATTATATTAAATACAACATATTGCATATTAAAAATAAAATAAGTTAAAAACGTTTAATATGATATCTTTCCACACAAAAATATAATAAAATACGCAAAAGTAGGCATAAGAAAAATAGTGAATTTTTTTGCCAGAAGAAAATTCTCGACTATATTTGAGGAGATACCAGCACATATTACATGAAAGAATATACAGCACACACAAGAACTGTCGCACAAACGTTTGTTTTTTCTTGCTATGCTATGTAGACGGATGGGCATTGATCGCCTAATAAAATAATATAAAAATATAATAATTTTCAATAAATCATTAAATAAAATTAGTATAATTTTCAATATCGTAATAGTTCTACAGATACTCGTAGGTCTTCATCTTCACAAATATTTGCCTCTATTCTACGAAGCACCAGAATTTCTAGAATATTTTCCGCTCTATCTTTTGGTCTTCTGAAGCTGATTGCTACTTGGTCTGCTTCTCCATATTTCATCAAACACCAAAGATTGCCTATTTTAATAAACTTTGAGACGTTTTTCTACTAAAGTGAAAAGCTCATTATCTGAGTGTCGACACCAAAGCAAATAAGTTATACTTGCGGAATGAAATTTATTTTACAGACATTTTAAAATTGTTAATTTCAAAGTGATAAAATTGCTACAATAGCATCATTGTCGCGACTGAAAAAATTACATTTTTCAAGATATATTAAAATCCGTATAATAAATTTTGACCCAGCAATATATCTTTTTAGGTGATTTATTTTACGATCATAATATATTGTCTTTCTCACAAGGCTTATCGTATTTGGACAGCGATCATTTTTCACATATCTTTTTGACTTTTCTAACTTTTATGGACAAAAATTTCGTGACATCGCTTCAACCATTATGAGAAATTGTGGAAAACCTAAGCGTGTCTTATTTTCTGCAGGTTTGCTGCTTTCATTTTTTGTTTATATAAAGAATAATAGTTAGTTAGATATATGAAACTTAAATGATTACTTCTTCTTCAAATGTAGCAAATTTATTTTGTGGGAACATAATTATAATTGATATAAATTAACTTTGTTAAAACCACTTATTTATTGAAAAAATTCAACATTATGTTGAATTTTTTCAATAAATAAGTGGTTTTATAAAAGTTAATTTATATCAACTTAAATGATTACCCTAACTTCATTTTTTGTTTATCATTATCGTGTTATACCATTATCTTAAGCAAAATTATATTAGGATTATCATTGTGGTCACTATCATAATTATTTTCAGCCATTTCCAATTCACTGTTGGATGAAAACCTTCTCAAGTGTTTCCCATTTTGATTTGCAAAAAATTTGATGGTTTTGTCAGTACAGTTGGTTAAGGCTGCTTGTCGGCTTCTTGATTATCTACGAATACAGGTACCACAGGATGATTGCATTCGTTCATTGATTGTTCGATATATGAAAACCATTTTGTTTTGTAAGTGAAGATATTATAATTGTACTGTGTACGCCCACGCTTTTAATTTTATTGACTTGCGTATATATTGTGATCGCTCTTCGTACTCCGACCGAAAAAAACAATTTTCTGCTTTTTAGATTTTAGATTTTAATTTCATTGACTTGCGTATATACTGTGATCGCTCTTCGTACTCCGACTGTTTAAAAAACAATTTTCTGCTTTTTAGATTATTTTATTAAAGCGTGTTTTTGTTTTTTTTTTATATAATATTTGTCAAATCATATTTCTTTAGAATATGGCATCTTATAAATTCGAAAGTTCCATAGCATTAACTAATATATAATGAGAATGAATTTGTGAGGTAAAAAGAATTGAAAAAAATAAGGCTTGCAAGAAAGAAAATGGCCGAAACAAAGCAGTAGATCTCATTGCTCCGTTTTCGAAATACTATTTTTTTTTTGAATTCACGAAAAATATGCAAAAAACAATCCGATGATAGAAATGATGTTGGGAGCTGATAAAATTCGTGTTGACCTAGAATGTCAGAATAAGTTTGTGTCGGAATAAAATTTCACGATGCAAGAGGACTTCGTTCGAGAATTTTTGCTGCTTCTGTTTTATAATTAAGATACATTGGGTACCGTTATGCTAGTCTTGGGCAAGAAATTATTTCAAGATGGAAATAGTATGATATCAGTTTGATTACATTTACTTTCTTGCTATCATTTTTATTTAGCGGCTTTTGATGAAGAGTAATCTACTTTATACAGAATGACACTTCTAATTATTGTGGTGATGAGCCTAGGTTTATGTACTAAGCAAAAACAAAGTGGTTCATAACTTCAATTACAATAATTGCCCTACCATAGGGGCCGGAGGAAGTGGTCCATGCATCCCCCTCATCTAAAAGAGCAATTGATGCAATTGTGCAGTCGGTCGGGACCATCTTAAAATCAAAACGTTTTCTTCACAAGTTGTCGCATAAGAAAGAAATCGAATCAATTTCTGAATATTTTGAGTTTGTTCAAATCTTTCAGAACAGTGCTGGATTTATGTCAGCATTATTAGACACAGAGACATTATTAATCAATTAATGTATATTATAGATATCTCACAGATACGAAACTGAATTTATTATGGTAAAGTAGGTATAGAAGTCATTTGGGTGTACATAGGACTTATGACCTATCTTTATGGTTGGCTTAAGTGATCACTTTACACAATTGTAACATTCGCCATTTCCACCCATGATAGAATATACCATGCTTATTCATTTTTTGGAAGTTTTATATATGTTCAAATTGCGTGGAAAGCTTTCACATATGAGTTGTAAGCGCCTTTCCATGCGGCCTGTACAAAGCCATTTTCATTCCCCTAAATCCCCACAGATGTCGCTAATGAGAAAATCTACATTGATTTTTTACGGAATTTTGAGAGCAATATACTTTATTGTGTAATGAAATTCATCCGAATACTTGCATTACACTAGGATACGCCAGGAAATATTATTTCCAATTATTGTTAGTAAAGTGATCACTTAAGCAAACCATAAAGATAGGTCATAAGTCCTATGTACACCCAAATGACTTCTATACCTTCTTTCCCATAATAAATTCAGTTTCGTCTCTGTGAGATATCTATAATATACATTAATTGAATCAATTTCTGATTAGGGGATGATGCCGTCATAAATAATTGTCTGTTAAACGAAAAGTATATACATTAAAAATTATAATTTTTTGAGCCCTTACTATAACTTTTAACTTAAATCGTTACACCAAAATCACGCATTTGTATAACATTACCAAAATATTAAACTTGGAAGATCTGAAGTATATCGAAAAGGTAAATATGCTCATCTTTAAATTGGATGAAAAACGCAAACCATGTTTGTAACCTCTAAGTGAACTTAATTTTAATTTTATATTTTACTTATTAAGTTCTTAGATTAACAGAAATACTTTACCTGCTGATGAAAGATTTCATTACCGTCAAAACTTAAGTAGTAAATTATGCATATAATTAAACGAATGAATTAGTTATTATCACCACTTAATTTTTGGTAAAAACCAACCGGTTTCGGAAACAACGTTCCTTCGTCAGGGTATACTAAATAATAATTAAACATTGCAAATTATGAAAAATCATATCTCGGTGTCGTGTCCAAATGGGGGTAAATAGTGGGGGTGCGAAAGAAACAGGTGATAGGGTTAAATGGAACATATTCAAGATAGGACTGTAAGTTAGATTTTTTTTTGGTTATTCATAATCATTAATTATTATTTATAGATTTCATAAAAGTCCTTAAATTAGAAATTAGAAATACACATTACTAATTAAATTTAAATTATAAACAAGGTAGAGGACTTATATTATGGATCTGGAATCGACGATTTTATGTAAGTTGAAAGATTTGCGATTTATTCATTGCTCAATTTTTAAACGCGTTCAACTCGAAACCATGTTTTAAAAATCAGGACCAAAATATCTGAGCAACCAACCACTGAACCAATCAACTTCAAATTTTCATTGGTTATTATATACATAATTATCTTGTCTTTCTCGTAGGATTTTTTTAAGTGACTTATTTTTTTTTATCGGCATAATAAACTAGAAAGTTTCCCTAAAAACGCTATTTAAAATTCAAACGCTCGCTACTTTGTCAAAAATCTATATTTTAAAAAATTCCCGTGTCAATGACTAAATTATAATGTCAGTTTTGATACAAAAATATATTTTTTTATTCTAATGATTACAAGATTAAATGGGAACACCGCGGAGGATGTTTTTTTTCGGTAGTCAACAAAACCCAAGAATTTTCCGTCAATATTGAATATTTTTTTATAAAAAAAAAATAACATATTTTGAAAAGAATGTACTTCTATGTAGAAATAATACCAATACCATTATTTAAATAGCTTTTCTTGAAAAAAATTACAAAAATTGCCTTTTTTCGCGCTTCGTAGGTAGGTATTCCCTTTAATGAATCGACTATGCAACAAATTCAAAATTAATTCAAAAAAATAATCGTAATCGCTTTTAGTTTTTGATTCTTAAAATGAAATATATACCCATACGTTTTGTTTACAAAACCTTTTCGAATAATAATCGAAAGCCTTAATAGGGGTGAAGCAGAAGGCTGTTTTCTCCAGACTTTTCAGTTTGGAAAACTCCCACAAGGTGGGTAATTTGGGTAGTTTATATACCGCGGTTTAATTATGCGCATACAATCATCAGTTTTAACAGAGTTTTGAACCAGAAGTTTAAGCATAATGTTAGTTGAAAAACTAAGCTATCCAAAGTTGTAATATTAACCCTTCGGGTATTTTTACAGAGGTCATTTTAGGTTTATTAGCCGGAAAGATGTTTATACTAACATTTTCAAAATTATTTTTAACTAGCTGTAAGCCGTCAGAAATGACGGAACATTGTTTGCATCTTTGTTAAGCCCTAGTATATATGTATTTATAATATCTTTTTGGCGGTCCACGGAGAGGCGACCGTAGCAACATTCATAGACGGCCGGTTCGGGTTTGCTGGTCCGGGGTTCAAGTCCCATCTCCAGCCATTTAATTTGTGTTTTTAGCCGTGAATTTGAACGAAATTAAAAACGCTACACGAAGTTTCGGGGACAGACAGATAGACAGACATTTGACACTCTGCACGGTGTAGCAATGGCGTCGTATGAGACGAAAAAATATCAAAAATGTGTTTTTATTAAAAAAAAACGTATTAAATAAAAGCTCCCCGTGTTATATTGCATAATTTGTTTTCTTTGTTGAGGGGGAGTCACTTTCCGTTAAAACGTCAAGTAATTCCAGGTCAACGTCACTTTTGTTTATTTTCTGACAATCCATTAGCACTTCATTTAGCAAGGAGCTTGTCCAAAGTTGTCGGGAGGGGCAACTGTTTTATCTAATCTAATATTTCATTCAAAGTGTGGATTTTTGCATTTTCTTCCAATCAAACAACCATTTTCGTAAAAATATATGCATTCAAGATTTACTTAAATTACTATAAACCAAGTTGATGCAATCGGCCCTAACAGACCAAGAGCCGACGATCGCCAAACTTTGGGAGATTTGGGCAGACAACAGGTTATACAGGTACAATAAAATGTTTTAGTAAAACGTTAAAATATAAGGTATCAGGTAATATTGTTAAATAGTAGTTCAAATAAAATATATTTCACCCTTTTCTGGGGTACCTGTTTCTTCTTTTTATTTTGACGACCAGCGCATGCCTTTGTTTTTTATTTATAGAATTTGCGGTTATTGTAGTGGCGATATAAAATAGTGGTCGAATATTTTCAATTAACGATTTGAATTGGAAGCAGGTATAGAATTTATTTCTGCAACAGTAACTTTTCTGCTTATACCAGCCAATATCATTGTTTTCTTTTTTATATTTTTGGCTTTATTTTACCTTCAACAATTTATTAATTTTCGACCTTCTTGTTCGCGCACGTGCACGGCACGTGGCGATTGCGAGGACGCGGGAAAGAATGCAAGATAGGAGAGAGAGAGGAGAATGCAAGACCTCCAAACTTCCGATTTCCTTCTCATCCGCGAACTTCCGGGCTGGTTCAAAGCTAGAGGAAACGTCTTCAGCTTTTGTGTTTATCTTTGCGTAGATTTAACCTTGAAAATACACGGTAGATAGCTCGAATCGAACAATTGCTCTGCAAGGCGAGACTTCCAAATTCGTATCTGTGCAATCTATCGTCTGGCAAAATCCTCCGAATTCAAATGTCCAAACAAACGTAATAACCAAACCTTATCTACTGTAGTGTATGTCGGCAGAAGATATTTGAGGTTTAATACTATAACGTAAGTCTGGTGGTCGCTGGCTCCTATTCTGTAATGCAGTATGAAAAAAAAATTTCTTAAATCCTTTGCCGCTATTTTTATGAACCTGAGTCGAGATTAGAGCTATTATACTACGTCACAAAAATGGGTTAACGTGTAACCTACTCATTTTTAAACACACACTTTATTAACAGGACGGACGCAAATTAACTATCCATTATCTATTCTAGCAAACAAATCACTTTTTGAATGGGGGCGTGGTTACATATATGGTGGGGGTAATTGAGAAGTGGATCCCAAAATGAGGAACATGGTAAGTAAAGGCCTATTCATGAAATTTATCTGGTTGTTAATTATATTGGCTTTAGCGTTCTGACATTTTTTATTTCTAGTGTTTCTAAGTTATCTAATTATATACGTGTATTATTTACATACATATATAGCATTATTTACGTGTAGAATTTCGATACCGTTTTCCTTTTTAAACGTGTGGCCTGTTCCCAAAAGATGGTTCGCGAATCCGGAAAATTTATTGTTATTGAGACATCTAATGTGTTACTTTACTCTAACACTAAATTACGTGCCGTTTTGCCTATATAAAAAGCCGAACAGTCATTACAATTTAGTTTATAAATACCGGAACGGTTTAGCGGGTCGACTTTCTCTTTGGAATGTACTATAAGTTTGCCTGAGCACTATTTATACTAATAGCTTAGGCAAACTTTAATTTAAAAACTTATTCAAATTCATTCAAGTCAAAATGTGATGCATTTAGAGGTTCCACTGTTTCCGACTATACAGGCCGCACTGTGCATTTGATTCCTCCCATAAAAGTCACTTGAAATGCAGAGTTCTTGAAAATGCAGACATGCCACATTATTTGTTGGCTTGTACGTTAGCCAGCACAATTTAAATTCTACTCTATCACGCTAACGGAGGCAGCATAGTCCACGTTAGGGGGGGGGAGGGTGTGATGTGCGAAAATTTAGAGGGGTCGTATATTATGCATTCAGAATAGATTGCTGGACAGGCGGCAAATTGTTAGTGAGAAATCGTATTCAAATGGGCGGCGGTAGTTCTGTCGGAGGCTAAACTGCGTCACGGTCAAACTGACGAATACAGTCAATTATTTTAATTAATTTGCATAATTTAGTTTGCATTTAACCGCGCTAGATCAAAACGAAAATAAACGGATTTCGGAAAAAAATCATTTTCCTTCATTGGGGTAACAAAAACAAAATATAGACGTAAAATTGAACAATATTTTTAAATTTGTAGTTAAAAAAAGTATCATTACCAACTGCTAAATTTATGTATAATATTTCGTGAAAAGGTGTACAGATGTCTCATGCATAGTGTTTTTAAATATATGAAAAGTTTTCAGATTTGGAATATATAAAAAACTTTCAAAAATGTTATAACGTGTGGATTTGGTTAACGTTGCATTCATCACTTAAGCCAGCTTATACAGGTCGTAAGCCCTGGGCCATCCTATAAAAAAGAGTTTCATACGCGTTTTTCATAAATGTAGCCTAGTCTTTGTCAGACTTTTATGATTTATCCTAAGTAAAATTATTATTTTAATCGCAAATAGGAATCGAAAGACAATCAATTTATGATACGAAATGCCTAGAATTTCTGTTGCTGACACTAGTTTGGGAGTAAAGCTAGAAATTAACAAAAAGGATGAAAGATGACTGAATATAGCGGAGAAAGAAAAAATTAAGGGAAAATGGAATGCTGTCTACATGGAATAAAATAAGATTCGCTGAGATGGTTGTGTGAAACGTTGAGAAAATATTCTCGAAAAATTTCCTATTGAAATCTTCAACAACCGAAGAGTTAGTATAAGAAGATGTTTGAAAGTGGACAAGGCCAAAATGGTGTACTAGAAAATAAGAGTATGGCGTTCTATTCTCTTTGCCAACTTCTAGGGAAAACCGTGACTTACAATGCAAAATTTAATGTAGATCAACTATTTTCCTTTAACTATTTACTTTAACTAATTTCGTATTTCATTAATTATTTATAAGGACTTTGTTAAATACTTTATTATTTATTCCCTTGAGAGGAGTTTCAAATGTTAAATATTAACACATTTATTAATATATTTATTTATTAATATATGCTCTGAATTGAACTTTTGCATAATATGAAACATAAAGTGTTCAAATAGCATAGCTATGTAGCACATAAGAAAATAAAAAATGAAATAATATACATTAGCAAGATAAATATCGTAAATAATAGATGAAGAATCTAGGTAATCTATGAAATGGAAGATAAGTAGATTTCTTTTGTATTTGTATGTGAGCTTTTAATATATCAACAGAGCTGTATGGATTGCCTAATGTGCATTTATGTATAGGCGAATTTATAACACAGTTAGTGCGCGCTGGGTACCTACACAAAATAATAAAATAAAAATTATGAAGAGAAAACAATTGAAAATATTTAAAAAGTGTAGGTACAGAATTGTTGCATATCTTTGAAATTTAATCGTACAAGATTTATTTAATGGGAGAATGATGGAGAGTAAAGAATTTGAGTTTTCGGGGTTTTTAATGACGTCCTTCAAATCCAAAAGAACGCAACGTGCGAGTACCAAAACACAATTCAAATTAAATAAATAATAATAAGTAAGTAAAAAAACTAACCCATAAAAACCAAGTTTTTATTATACTACCTTTTTTTGTAAAATATAACAACAATTAAAGACGAATTAAAACATATAACATAACATTACACTTACAGTAATTTAATATATTTCTAATATGTCAGATGTTTTAAGCTTTGATAAGACACTTCATGCTTTGAAGATTAAATTCTTAAAAAATTTGTCAGTCAATTTATATTTTCGAAATTCGTAGTCAAGTACCTATTATGTACACCGATGGAGTAATTCAAATTTAGAAAATATTCCGCGACATTATCAGACCGCCGTTGTCAGTAATCAAACTTTTGTAATGATTCCAATTTGAAAAAACAATTAAAAATTTGAAAAATCCAAAATTATACTATAATTATTATTATTTTTTAACGAAAATTTGATAGATCTTCTTAATCGTCGCCACGAGTCTGCTTGCAAAGTTTCAGCTCTATTGGATCACGTAAAAAGGGTCAAAAATCGATCCAAAGTTTTAATATAAACGGAGTAAAAAACAATAAAAACCAATACCAGTTTTTATCAATGAAATTTTTGCCGAAGTATTTTAAGTACCAAATGCACTATACCAGGTTCAAACAACGTCATTTTTAGTAAATTTCCTGCCATTTCCTATAAAATCTCGAATGCAGTATATTTTAAATTAATAACCCTCGATGACTGCATTCAAATTTATATGGATATTGGTTCGTACGCTTTTAAACCCCCCATATGGGAGTTCGACTGTGCTCACGAAATATCATGAAAAACTTTATTTTTTACGGAGTGAACGTGTTTTAAAACGTTTTACAAGTACCCAATCACTTTGATAGCACTCTTTTAGATTAACCTGGTCTGTCAGGGGTAAAAAAGACATATCCATCTCCCGCGGGTGGTAACCTGCGGTTATAATTTTGGACATAGTGTACAAAAATTTAAAATTAATTTCAAAATATGAACGAGGTACGTATCTGTAAGCTTATTTATAATTACGAAAGAATATGGTTTCAGCCCGAGATAAATATAATTATTATAATAGACAAATATAAATACAAATATAAAGATTGTACAGCGTTTTATATTGGAAAAACCGGTCTAAATTTCAATGTAAGAGTTAAAGAACATTTAAGATGTCTGAATAATCATGGTTTTTCTGATTTTGCAGATCATTTAGGTATTAGAAAATGATCACGGTTTTGATAAAAATGTAGGACTTTCTATTTTACACATAAATAATTTTGGTCTGAAATTGAATAATTTAGAATCATTAGAAATTAATAAAGCGTGTAAAAGTAAACAAAATATTATTAATAATCAATTGAATTTGACTACGAGCCCAATTTTAAAATTTTTTCCAATAATTACGAGGAATCAAGAACTTCAGTAATAATATATATATATATATTAATATATATATATATATCTATATATATATATATATATATATATATATATATAGAATATATATAATATCTATCTATCTATTTTTCAAATGATTTATAAAAGCAGTGAACAAAAGACATTTCATTCGAATTTTTTGACAGTTATACAGCACCCTGATGATGGAATGGTAATTTCTGAAACATGTCAGTGAAAAAAAACTCAGATAAAAATAGATTTATACAAATATTATAATCATTTTTTTTTAAATCTCAAATCTACAATGTTACTCAATCAATTGAAAAAAAATATAATTCAAATCATCATGTTCAAATCATCAAACTCTATAATTTATATACGTATCTGATATTTCTGAAACCACTGAAAATAATTGCGACTATGCTCATGTTTAATGAATCATTAGTTTAATTTATAATAAGCTTTATTAATTTAATGCAATAGAAAAAAATTCACGTTGAATATAAATTTTACCGCATTAATGAAAGAGATTTCATTTTTACGAAACTGGATCATTAATAAATAAACTAAAGTGGTTTAAAGCAATTTACAACTTACTTAAAAATAAATATTTTTTCCTTATATTTTTTTACTGCGGCAAAATACATGAAAAAACAACCAGGCTTCAGAAAACCACAAAATAGACCTCACCAGGAACTGAACCTAGAACCTCAGGTATATACTCTGGACATTGATCTTTCCCATGTCCCTGAGAGGGTACTCCGAAGCAGGATTCTCCTACACCTTTGATGTGAATGATTTTATATATGTTTAATATTTGTTTTTGTTTATATATGTTTATATATTTCTAACTTACTTATAACATTTATGAATCAAATTTGTGTTTGTAATGTAAATGTTATATAAAAAATAAATAAATTGAAATTGAAAAAACTAACCCATAAAAATCAAGTTTTGTTTTTTACTCCCTTTCTAATTTGTAATGTTTCCAATTTATTATTCTATCAAAATGTTCCTCTTTCTTTAAGCTCATGCGGAAAATATATTCCATGTATAGTATTATCCTTAAAACTTATAGAATATTAAAACGTAATAATTCGCATAGGGCATAGGCGTCGGCGAAACCGTCTGATAGGACCCAAGCCATGGTTCGAGTCAGACTAGTTGAAACAGATTTCGCGCCTTCTCTACGCGTCAGGCTCCTTTCTCAATTTTATGAATTGAATTGAATTGTATGGTTTCCAATTTGAAAAGACCATTAAAATTTCGAAAAATCCAAAATGATACTATAATTAAATTTTTAAAACGAAACATTATAAGATCATTTTTATCGTTTCCACGAGTCTGCCTGCAAAGTTTCAGTTCAACTGGATCACGGAAAAATGGTTAAAAATCGATCCAAAGTTTAATACGATAAGAGATAGTTTTGTACAAAATATATACCTATATCTATGCATATTTTTATACTTATTTGATTCATCTATAAGTATTGAAAACAAATGTTTATGTAGCACTGTGGATTATATGAAAACTCACAAATGCCTTGGTCCACTCATAGATGAACACTTCAAATGGGATCAGCAGATACATAAAATTTGTACGAGTCTTAGGGCAGTGTCCAGCAAATTTTACAAGATGCAATACATTATCCCAAAGCCTGTTTTAAGAGTGATATATTTTTCTTTGGTAGAATCAATATGAAGATATGGTATAAGATATAAAGCAGATACGAAATCGTAAAAAGAATCATAAATCCATAGGTTTTTGAACAAAGACAAAGTATTAAACTAGTGTATTCATCCGTAAATATTTTACCAATTCTTGGGCTATTTCTGCTGATAAAAGAAAATCACGAAAATGAAATTTACAAAAAGGTAGTTGATCAGTTGATCATGGCAGAAACACAAGATGCGCTACAAATCAAATTTTAACAATACCAAGAATAACAAACAAATATGGTCCGAGAACCCTTGAATATCGAGTTTTAGTGTTCTTAAACAAAATAGTACCTTTCCCACAGGCCTGAAAATTGCAAAATCAGTGTCAGAACTTAAAAAGTATTTATTTGTAAACGACATAAATGATGTGAAGTGTATTATTATGATAATGACAATGAATAATTAGTGATGTGTATATATATTTTTTCTTTCTCTTTTCTTAATTTGCTTAAAACTTTTAACTTTGTACTTACTACACTAAAGTGAGTAATATTAAGTAACAGTTTAACATTCACTTGTAAAAATGAACCTGCAGACAAACGTCTTTTTAGATGTTTTGTGGGACTAGATATTACAAAATGTAAAGAAAATAAATAGTTCATTATAAAAAATCTGATTTGTTATAATTATCATATAGTCATAATTATCATGGAATGTGTTTTCATTAAATAAATAAATAAATAATAATAAATTAATCCTGGTAGCCGCTAAAATATTTTTTTATTTTTGCTTATCTAATTTATAAATAAATTTGTTTAAAAATTCACACCACTTTGTTCTGAAATTTCAACTTCACAGTAATAATGTGTTTTCTTTAATGTGTGATTAGTTACCTTGAATACAGTTTTTATTACTATGATTGTTTTAGAATTGCAAAGAAATAATTAACTTGTGGGTGATTGAAATGTTTTTTTAATGAATGAAGTTTTATTAATGATTTTTAGGTTATTTCGTTTCTTTTAGAAATAGAAAAAAAATAATGATGGCTTGAAAAAATGCAATCAATATTAAAATACTGAAATTTTGTCAGTCCAGTGCATTGTTTCAAAAAAAATTCACATTACATTAATAACACACTAGGATTATCTATTAGGGCGTTCCATGATTTCTATAAAATCTGTAGTTTTATTGAGAAGAATCACTACTTTTCATGAGGCACAACTTATCAATATTATCCGCACGATTTAGAGGGGGGATTTTCTGAAGATGTACTTCGAAACCGAGACTTTTGTATGGAAATATTGATTTAAGGCAACGTTACCTTCACTTTAATGGTGTGTAAACATAGAAGTTTTGCTTTCTCAAGCACTGGTGATCGCAGGAATATTAAGTGAAGGGTTGAAGAAACATGAATTGCTTGAGCTATTTCTCACAGGTGAGCGCGTATCAAATGCTTTAAGGTACTGTTACACCATCGTACTACTATACGAATGATACGTTATTTATTTATTAGTGGATCACATTCATATAAAATAAAATATGATATTGACAATTGAATGATTTTAGATGATTTTCATCAATTATATGCGAACACAACAAACATTAGGATACAATATAAAGTAAAGCATATACCAGAAAAACAAACTATCTGTGCATTCATATCAAAAAATCATAAAATATGTCAATGATAACTTTTTTTCTATTCTATTGTATCTACCTACCTGTTTTGTGGGACTAGATATTATTTATTATTTATTGTACCTTAACATTCTAGATTATACTAAATTAAAATTGGTCATTTTGTTATTGAAACTTGACTGTATCATCTGTCCTCAATCGCCAGCTACGAACAAACGATTCGATACAAACTACGACTACAAACACGACGGTATTTCACGGGAAATACTTAAATAAAGTTTTATTTATTCACCAAAGTCACTAGTCCCGACTTTAATCTAAACACCGTTCTTTAATTCACACTAATTCGTAATTTGCACTAGTTGTCACTCCTGAATATTCCACAAATACGTAAGAAGGTACTTTTCTATTTAATTTTACTTTTGTCTATGGTCAAACGTGTTCGCTTTACGACCGGTTCGGTGAATCGAAACCTGGTCGTTAAGTGGGGACTGACTGCAGTATATAAGCACGGCGGAGGGGGGATTCAAATCAAACCTACATTCTAGTTAACCACAGCATATTGATTAATTATTATTATATCGCTGTTTGATCACTGAACCATTTGCAAAATTAATTAATTGTTCATATGATTCAATTGAGAATAATTTGAAAATTAGCGAAACGGAAAGGGTGTTTTTCGCGTATCTATCCTCCATAAATTAATAAAGGGCTTGCGCAGAAAAAATACTATTGCTTACAATAAACAAAAAGAGTAGATAAAAGTAAAAAAAAAAAAAAAAACTTAATGTGGAAATCCTGACGATGATCTGAGTGGACGACGGTGACATGGACAATGATCCTTCGAGTAGGTCCTTTAGTCTTCGTTGACTGTTCGTTTATGATACTTTGCGTCCCATTATTATAAAAAATGTGCGCTTCTTGAGTGGTTTATTTGTTCAAAATGGAGACGTGTACTGTCAAAAAAATTGTTCATCATGCTCTTGATCAAAACAATCAAATATTATAGGATTCCACCGATTGCAAGTATTATTTATTATTATTTTAATATTACGCTTCAACGGACCAATAGGTCCAATAACAGAAGCGAAACACATCACAAAACACCCAGGCTTGAGTAAATCACATTGATTAATTGTGAACTCACCAGGAATCGAACACGGTACCCTCGGTGTGAGAAGCCAGTGTCATGCTCACTGGGATACGAGGACCGCCAAATTTTCACTATTTTTATTTATTATTATTATTATTTTATTAATTTTTAAATTATGCTGTTACTGAAACGTGCACACCAAACTCAAAAATGCGTTCAATTCAATTTTTAATAATTTTTAAATTTATTTACAAAATATTAATTAAGAACACATGATTGTGTAATATTATTAGTTCGTCAAATAAATTGAAAAATACATTAAAATATAGGGAAAAAAATTAATAATAACCAAAAATTATAAACTTATTTAACACTATTCAATAATTCCGAAACTTGGGTACTCTATACACCATAATATCTTTGCTTACAACAAACACAGATGGCCCATACACTTTCCGGTGACAAAATATTTCACTTGATTCATCAGACTAACCCTCTCGACCGGAACATCTGAAAAATGATTTCTAAATAAACAACCATTATTTAATGTTTGTAAATAATCTTCTAAATCTAAATACTATATTCTTTTGGACTGTTTTATTCTTATATACATCCTGATTCCATATATTCTGTTGACCAACATTTTCTTTCTTTTTAATTAGTTTTTTTTCTGTGAATTTATTATATACTAGCTGTACCCGCAGCTTCGCTCGCGTGGAATTCAGTTTTGGATAATAAGAGAATCAATGAAAAATCAACATACAAATAATATTTTGCTTTTGCAAAAAAAACGTTAGATCTAAGATATTCGTCCAAACAATGATGTGTAATAAATTTTATCTACATAAAATTTCCTTGAAGATATGTAAATTTATTTAGATGAGAATTTAACAGTACCTTTTACCTTTACTTAAATTACCTCCGGCAGATTAAAATTAACTTTAAATATATCTTTTAGTCGTTTTTTTATCAGTTTGTGAATTAATCTTAATATATAGATATATATCGTATTACAGCGTTCCTAAGAAATGCATTCGCTTGACCGTTTTTCGTCAACTTTCATTGCAAAATTGGTCTCCGCGAAAAGCCTTTTTATACGAGTTTTAACGAGATATTTGAATAATATATAACTTATGTCTACCCTGAAGGTCCATTCTAAATTTTGGTGAAGGTATTTTTAAAATCGGATGATTAGTTTAGGAGATTACCTCCTACATCCAAACTAACAAACTTTACCTCTTTATAATATTAGTGTAGAATTATAATGTGTACTTTTAAAAGCTTTATGGCCATGTATTTTAACAAAATAATTCCAGAATACTATTTAAAAAATATAAATATAAATCTCTAGAATAGACGCACTGTAGATAAAGCGTCCGCGCCTAGTTAATTTGAACTTTTTTAAATTGCTGGAAAATATTTTAATGGGTTTTTTGCTAGAATATTTTATCCTTCCTAACTAACTTAGTACTAACAGGCAGATATGATAGATTTTTCTATCCTAGTACACTGTTTTTGCTACAATCAAATTCATACATTTTTTGGTTGGAGTTTTCTGCCGTGTTTTTACGGCCTTTCTGACAGAAATTTCGGGTCCCTTTGCAGGGTCCATCATCCGGGCTGAAGTTTTGCTATGAGTATTGATAGCACGGTATTGTAAGCCAATACTTATACACGGTAGCATATGCAATTTTCGCTACCGCCTTCATTCATTTTTGTTGTTAATCTTAGTTTTCATTATTTTCTGTTAATTAAAAAATTGTTTTCGGGAACCGATGCTCAGATATTCTCTGGATTAAAAAAAATATATATATCCTCCGTGGACACGGGGTATATGTAACATTCTATATTAATTTACAATACGAATGAATGAACAAGTCTAATAACTTCACCATCATTTTGCAAAAAGACCCCACCTGCGTTTGATCAGAATTAAACGATACATGCCGCTATAATGCAAAGTCACGGATTACAAATGTACACGTGTCCATTGTAACAAAAGTTCCTCTCATCCGTTCGCTAATTGGATGGAACTTGATACTGCAAAAAAGCTAAAGAAGTCCAGCTTTATTGTTGTTTCAAACGATGTTAAGGTCGGTAGATACCTGGTAGCGATTGGTTGCCATCGATACAACGACAATCGATAGGATCTGGAGACGTTTTTCTCTTTTCATTTTGCTATTGCGTACCGATAAGAAATAGCATCTCTGCCAAGATATTTTAATTTGAATTCATCTTTAATTTACATTCTAAATATAAATTTCATCAAACAAAGGGAATCGAAAGATATTGGACAGACAATACAGTCTGAAAAGGAGACAGATTTTTATAATAAAATATTTTAAATATACCGACAGCGTTATTTGTAAAACATTAATAACCTCGCAGGAATATATTCCTGCCTTAATTATAAGTCGAAAATTTTCTAGCAACCATGACTTAATATGGTTATGGAGATATGCGACATCAAATTTTGCATTTTTTTTTTAAATATTTCTGACTTATTTTTACAAGACTTTGGACTATCAATACAGTTACTTATATTGAATTTGAAAAATTCATTTCCTTTAATGCAGGGTTATTTGTAAAATATAAGTAACGTCGCAGGAATATATTTCTGCCTTGATTATGAATATAAAATGTTTCCAGCAACCACGACCTAATATCATTACTTATGGAGTTATGCAATATCAAAGATTGCATTTTTTTTCAATATTTCTGACTTATTTTTTACGATACGTGCAACTATCATTACATTAACTTATATCGATTACGAAAAATTTGTTCGTTTCAATATAAGTTAAATAAAATGATAAAAACCCTGCAGAAATTCCAATTGGAATTTCTGCGGGGTTTTATTATTTTATTTTACTCGTATTAAAGGTAATGAATTTTACATATTCGATATAAATTATTTAAAGCCTCACATATCTGAGGATTTCTTTAATTATGAGAGTAGAGAATTTTAATTTTATTTACGTAGGAACATACTGTTTGTTCTTAGTACCTACGGTGATTTTTGATAAATATATGTCCTCCTTTTCGTTCATTTTTTATAAAAACGCTCTTTAATTTTTTAAATGCTAAAATTAAAATAAAATTTCATATCTAAGGTATATATTTGTAGATGATGCGGCTTATTAATTAGGCCTGTTCTTAAATACCTGACGGAAATTTATTACAGGTTTTAATTTGTACCGTGTTTCTTACCGGGTCCATCACATAAATCGTCTGTAATTTTTTTGAGCGCTTTCATTGAAGAACTGTCAAAACCGCAAACGTGATGTCCGTCGTCGATGCCGCCATGTTTTATTCATTTTTCGGAATGCGACCGCGCACGCGCATTCAATGACGTCCTTTAAATTCGAATTACGAAGAGCGATGTGATGTGAGGAAAATGGTGTAGTGGTTAACCCTCTAACTTGAGACAATTTTGAGACTGTTTTTATCACGGACCACCAAGATATCATGAACTAACGTAAATTTCAATGTATATTATAGATGTCCCACAGAGACGAAACTGTATTTTTATGGAGAAGTAGATATAGAAATCTTTTGGGTGTACATAGAGCTTACGACCTATCGTACGGCTGGCTTAAGTGATAGCTTGTTGGTCTTGTGGTTAGAACTCTCGCCTCGTGATCTAAACCTCACACCAGATTAGCAAGTTAGTCTTATTTTCATAGCGCAAGCGTTCAGCTTACTTTTGAAAATAGTAAGAATATTGATGTCATGCGTATTCCGTGTTCGCGTCTCTATTTTTTTTTTAATTTAAAAAAAAATGTAACGTTCGCCATTTCCATCCATGATAGAATATACCGTGTCTACTAATTTTTGGAAATTGTTTATATATTTAAATTATGCGCCACGTTTCACAAATGAGTTGCAACCATCCTCCACGCGGCCTGCACCAAAGCTTTTTCATTCCCCCTAAATGTCCACAGATGTCGCGTCGATCCGGGCTTGATTTCGCAAACGATATTTCCAGTACCTAAGACTCACGAAGAGACGAAACTATTTATATGAGAAACTTTAAAGTGTATGGAAGTCTTTAAAAGGAGGCCCGAGGCTTGTAACTTATATGAGCTGATTTAAGTGATCACTTTACATAATGTAACGTTCATCAATTCCATCGTAAGAACATCCACACATTATCAAATTTTCAAACGTTGTAGGTATGTAAGTTCTAAACCAATTTCGTTCAAATATTCGAATGCAATATCCTAAAAAAAAACATACAGGTCATACAATCCGTCTATAAAGACTTCCATACACGTTTCCCGTATATATAGCTTCGACTCTGTGAGAGTTCTAAAATTAATCTTAATTATAAATTGCATAACTCCATAACTATTGATTTTAATTAGATCATGCTTGCTTGAACATTTTTGACTCACAATCAAGGCAGGAATCCACCTGTAAAGTATTGTGGACCAGCTCATATTACACAATTTAATATGTACCAAAAAAAATTAATTGTGCTTTTGATATAATATTGCCAAAAGTGTAAAACAAAGATTAAATATTAAGATCTCATGTGGACAACTGTCAAGAGTAACCTGATATTACGGCACCTAATTTTATCTAATTTGTGTTTTTATCAAAGAAAATTACCTTAAAATAATGTTATATTTTGCTAAGAAGTAGGCGAGAGAGCGTTTCTTCTAGAATAACAACTTCAATGAAGCAATATGAGAACATTTTTGGAGTTAAATTTACATACTAGAAATTCTCCTCTTTGGAGTGGGAAACATGCTACTTTTAGAAGGATATGAATCAAACAACCCCTTTTAAAAAACCGTGCTTTTTGCCTAACTATTTCCATTACCAATGATCAAACAACCGGCTTTATAGATAAGAGTTTCCATTCTCATCTTAAAAATCTAATATGGTGATCCTAACTATTATAAATATTACATTTTTAGTAAAGCTTTAATTTCTATTTGATTTGTGGAAAGGTATTGTATAATATATTTAATGTATGAAAGACCAATAAGTAAAATTATTTCTAATTTTCAAAGGAAGCAAACACTTGGTGGTGATACATTATAATTAAATAAATAATAATGACTTTTCTATACACCACTTATATTTATTAAAAATCCAACCAGGTTTCGCTACTACCGTAGCTTCTTCAGGGATCTTAACTGTCTAAACATACAAAAGTTATGCGCTTATATACTAGTGTGAAAGGTGGAAGGACGGAGTGCCAATAGTGGGGGTAGGGGGTGGGATTATACAGGGAACATTATTATTAAGAGGGAACATATTTAAGAGTGGACTATAAGACAAATTTATTTGATTATTAATTATTTTATGATTTAAATTAATGGCTTTTCTTATCTCTAATGCCTCTAAATTATCTAATCTATTACCTATTTCGTTTTTTTGGATAATACTAACTCCTGTGCTATTATTGAACGTGTGGTCTTCTTCAATTAAATGATTTACAAACTCTGAGAACCCACTACTTTTTAAACAACGCAAGTGCTCTTTACTCTAATTTTTACATTACGCGATGTCTTCCCTATATAAAACGCGGGGCAATCGTTACATTTTAATGAATATACACCAGAATGGCTAAATTTAACCTCCTTATCTTTACAATTGACTAAAAATTTACCTATATTATTATTCGTATAAAACGCGGGTCTGATGTCTGGTGGGAGATTTTTGACGCTAGAAGTGGAAAAAGTAGAATTAATAAATAAAATACGACGCCATTGGAATTCTTGGTGCTTAACTACTTCATTACTGTGGAACAAAAATTTATTACGGGCTAATTGTTGCATTTTTCTGTTTAAAATATTATCTACTAAGCTAGCTTCATAACCATTATTAACTGCTATCTGTTTGATTTTGGACAACTTTAATACAACAAAATAATTCCTATTTTCGTAAACAATAATCTGATCAATTCCACTATTTAATATTCTGAGTAGTTATTTTTTTATCTTTTTTTATTTACTAATTAACGCCCTATAGGGTTTTTACAACAGATAGGTGAAGTGTACATTAACAGAATATATAGTTTAACGAAAAAAATAATAACTTATAAACATGATAATGACATAAATTGGAAAGAAAATACTTACATTTTACTAAATAGATATAGATACAGATACAAATATATAAAGATAAATATACATACAGATACAAATATATAAAGATAAATATAATATAAAGTAAAATGCAAGTATATAAAAAGCAGAAGCATAAGAAAAACATAATATAATAGAAATTCAAAAACAAAAAAAAGTAATAATGTAGAGTGAAAAGATATAGCACAATATAGTTATGATGGACACTTCTTTTTTCTATCAGCATTAATGTCAGATTTCGAAAAATATTTTCAAAATTCTAACCCTACGTCACTCTTCACGTGTCCCACGAGAATCGCGCGCGTGACTAACACTAACAGGAAGTTACACATGTGCAGTTGCTTCAAGTCTATTACAAAGGATTCCTTAGGGAGTAACAATTTTCTACTCCCAACTTGTAACTGTCTTGTTGACCGATATTTTTTGGATTCACAGTTCTGCACGTATTGTTTGAACAAGCTGAGATCAAAATCACAAACTGTGAGTCGATCACCGATCTTAGTCACAATCACCAATAGTGATCGAGTACCTGCAATAATTATGGTACATCTTTACATCAAAAAAAAAAAAAAAAAGTTAAATATTAACGGGAAGACTACCCAGAAGAAGACGAGGAAATGTGAGTTCGGAGTTAAGATCTATGTGACAATAATAAAAAGACTATCTGTTGACATTCGCCCAGTCAGCGGTTCTAGCCTTGTTCCAGAAGTCCAGTAAATGATGATTCTTAATGAGACACAAAATAATGTGATGCTTTCTCTTTCGAATTACTGACTGTATCGCATTGATTCTCCGTTTCAACTCAGTCACCGACAGGACGTCTCAAGGAGCAGTTGCATCACGCTGGTAAGTACGAATTAGTCGTTTTGACTAAAAAGTAATCTAAATTAGTCTAATCAACTAACAAGCGACAATGTACAAAAAATAACAAAAGCTTTCAAGGGTTAAAACTCTGCTCACTATCAAAATTATAAGTGTCTTCGGCCTGATCTAATAACATGCATATGCATATTTAGTTAGCATCAATATAATGTAATCGTGTAAAAATACGTAAATAAATAATTAATCTGATGTGTTCTATATTTTCATCACTATTTTTTTCCAAAAGAATTATGATTATGATCTATCTATAATCTTTATGAATAACTTAGGAGGTACATACCTATTGAAAAAATCCAACAACTTAAAATATGAGTTGACGTACAGAGAGGCTCGATTGAAAATTAGATTGGTTTGGTATAAGCGATTTAAAGTAAAGTCAATTCTGAATAGCATCTGAATAGATATCCATCTGAGTAAATCTGGTCGGTCTTCATTTTCATTCACAGAAATGTTTTATGTAGGAAAATGTCTCTTCGAGAATACAAGGTAGAATATAATTTTTGTTATTGCAATAAAAACTTATTATTGTGAATTTTCAATACTCGAATGCGATTCTAGGATATACATCATATGATACTGATAGATTATTTTTTTCTGTCGGTATATCTTTCTAATTGAATAATCTAATACATTACGTTAATCTATTCTGTAATTAAATACGATTCTGCACGTGCAACCTTTGTATCCTGTCCCAGATCTCCAATAATTTACCTCCCCTTCCTTTCCTTCTCTATCATAACGATATAATCCCTCACCCACACTTCGCCAAGTACATTCTCCCGCTCACGAATCAAAATTTCTCTCAAAATTCATTTAAATTTCGAAATGTCAAGAGTTCAATCTGCGTCTGTCATCTGAGTAAATCTTGTTTTCAAGCGCGGCAGGCTTAAACCTTTAAATTTAAATTACCTTAAATAAAAAGAAAAGGTTTTTTACCTTAATAATCTTAAGACCTCAGCTGTTTGTCTCGGGGAGACTGCTAGAGTCTGCCAAATATTTTTTGTTACTGTAGATTTAAAACAATTTGTCTGCTTTTAATCACTCTGTCTGTTGAAGAGTGATTATTTCACTGGTAAAGATGGTTCCCATCTAGGTCCCGTAATTGATAAATCTTAGATAGAACGTAAATTGTAAAAAAAGTGAGAATGAAAAAAGACATTTCAAGCTTATTTATGAATAATTTTGGCTTTATTTTTATTTAGGTACTGCTCGTTCGTTGTCAATAAAGAATTCAAGTTAATTCTGGATACATGTATTTTTAATGTCATAATATTAAATAGTAATTTTTATTTTTACATGTAAACCTTCTTTAAAAAATAATATTTGTTGACAAGTTGATTGAACTAATTAGATAAATAATAAATTACAAACACAGGAAACATCTATGTATTTTTGGAAAGGATTTGCGGTATTTCGTTACCAATATATAGAAAATTGATGAAGAAGTCAGTGTTCTGAGAAATGTTGCAATATATGTATGTGTTGTGTAATGATGGCAAGAAAGTAAGTGAGGCACACAAGTACCTTATCAGAAATAAACACAGGGTTTGAATTGCGTTTAATGAAGCACGATTAGACCTTAATGGTTACGTGATTATTACAGCGCACGCTGTCATTGATACCGCGGTCGAGGAAAGTATGGCGAAGTGAAGAAACGGCGTGAATTGCAATATATTCTCGCTCTCGCTCGTGTTCGTTCATAAGGTCATTATGTAGACGGAATGCATCACCTGTATTTCTTAAAACTGTAGTTTACAACTGGTCCATGGAGTCGGCACACACCAATCAGAGGCTCGATGTGGCTAATCAGGTCCCGATCGCCCTGAGGTACAAACACTCTGTCGCCGACCGCCGTAGTCATCCTAAGCACTATTTTATGTACTCAACGCCCCCTCTGTAAATTTGTGCCAATTAATTACCACAGTCAAGCGTGAGTATAATTTACGCTCCGTATCCACCTACTATTCCTGCCTCTGCTGAATCTACGTGCTACGTACTACGCGCCACTCACACAATACATGTCACGTGCCGACACAGCAATATGTCTTTGGACGGATGGACATTTTCTACACACACCTAACCCGGAAAAACTCTCCCATAGGCCACGGGCCCAAATACTGTAATAAAACATATTAAAACACCTAGGCTTGAAAAAATCACTTAGGCATATTGAGACTTCGCCGGAAATCAAATCTAGAATCATTTTCAAATATCGCAAGATTTGATATCATTTAAAAATTATAAAAATATATTATACAGCGAAACGCAGTCAAGCGTATATTAACAAATTAAACTAAGTAAATTCCAAGCTGATTCCACTACTAACTTGCTAAATAAATATTTGGTAATCTCCAATACTTTGAGAATTGGGCCTTGGATTTAAGGGGGGGGTAAGGTTTTTAACTTTTTTTTTTTGCATTTTATTTTTAATTTTTAAAATGAATGTATAACATTGCAAGAATATTGTGTCAAAATTTCAAGTCAATCGGAGCAAAATTGTCGAAATTATAAACATTTGAGCGATACTCAGACTGATTTTCTATACCTGCTCAGGCAGCTAAAAGACGCGCTCACCTGAGGACTACCGCACGTGCTATTGTATTGGAAGAGTTTCGCGTAGACAAGGACAAAAATATGCTGATGATGAAAGCTCTTTGCTGTGTGAACACGGCATCGACGATTATGTGTAAGTAAAAAATAAGTGTTGAGTTTTATTTTGAATTTTACAGTGTGCAAAACTTTAAAGCGATTTCCCCACATCTCACGTTTTCAAAGTCGGTGTCCATCATAACTTCAAAACTACTGCACCGATCCTTTTGAAATTTTTAACACTATTTCTGTACATAATTTACTAGATAACGCTGGAGATTTTTTTTCAAATATGTTATTAATTTAAATTTTTTAATAACAAATTAGTCGATATTTTTCGCAAAAAATCGCGTTTTTCCCTTCCAAGTGTTCCAAAAAATTTAAAAATTGAAATTTAAAAAAATCCTCCCAGCGTTACCTGGGAAAACTTATTATCTAAAGAATAAACTTTGATTTTTTGATTTCAGATGATCTAGCACCAAGTTATGATGGACACCGCAATTCTACTTTTTTCCGAGACACGTCCGAATAATTGCTGCCATTGCCGTATTTTTTAATATTTCTTCTTGAAAATTTTATACAATATTTTTCAAATGTCATACTTTAATGTACCATTAGTTTTAATAAAGATATTTTAACTGTGTCGTCACAAAAAATTCACAAAAACATGCTTTTTTTTGTACGAATTAACCTTACCCCCCCCTTAAGACTGATAAAAAAGAAGAATAATAACGAAAATACACCGATTTATAAATCAAGTACGAAAATGAATAATATAAGATATGATTCAAAAACACAATAACATTTGTAATTCGATTTTCTGAGCAATATTATCGTTTTCGGAAGGTAATAAATATTTTACAAAACTAATTCTCCAGGTGTTTTACTCGCAATGATTTATTCCGCTTTCGCCGGCGTTTTAGAAATAACCACCTGTCTAGAACCTTCAAGTACCTATCTGTAGTTTTAGAGCGTTCACTGCTCAAGCTTTTAAAGCTCTGTCAATATTCACGATGTGGGATTTTCTACGTGGATTTGCAGGGAAATAAATCCTTCGGTAATGGATTATGTAGCATCTAAACACTTTAAAGCACATAAGATATTTTACTATTATTTTTTAATAAAATTACATGGTTTGTATGATATCATTTCACCAGTCTAGAAAGAATTATTTTGTCGGGATCCTCAGTGAAAACCAATAATGTTGAAGGTTTATTTGTGCATACAAAATACAGCAGTATCGCGATAAGATATTAACGGTTCTAATTAGCTCTCCAAGTCCGTGCTTTTGTGCTGGCTTTCATTCCATTTTCTCTCTCTATCTCCCATATGGTAATTCGCTCAGACAGACATCCATCCAGATGCATTACAGTATATTTATAAAATGTATAATATAACAGTCAAAGATAACTGTCATTAGTGTCATTAGTGTCATGTACCGACACTAATGTATGGAAGTGAAGCCTGGAGCTGGCAGAAGAGGAACGAAAGTAGATTGAATTCAGTGGAGATGAAGTCCCTTAGACGTATGTGTGGTAAATCCATATATGATATAGTAAAGAATGAAGATATTAGGAATGAATGTAAAGCTGATCGTAGCATAATACAGATAATAAAATTAGGGTCGCTCAGGAGGTTTGGGCATGTTGAGCGAATGAATGAGGAAAGAATGGTAAGAAAGATATATGATGCAAGTGTTGACGGCGCCAGAAAGAGAGGGCGACCGCGGAAGACGTGGCATGACCAGATTAACCAGATACTGGAAGATGGTCCTGTTAGAAGCCTGAACAACCGTCGAGCTTGCATGCTAAAATGCATGACTGTAGATGAAGCGAAAGTTGTATGTCAGGACAGAAGAGTATGGCGCTCTATCCTCTCTGCCTACCACCGCGGGGAAACGGCGTGATGGTAAGTAAGTAAGTATAACTGTCATTGGAATATTCTCATGCTGATAATATTCAATCATTTTTGTCCACTGCTTTCTGAATTTTAAATTTCGTATAGAGCAAGCCAGAGCGGTATTCTTATGGATAAAAAGCATATGTTCTACACTTCTACCCGCAAGGTTAGGTTAGGTTAGGTTAGGTTACACTCTTCTGTTCTAACACATAACTCTTGTATCTGTATCTGTCATGCCACAAGTTCTGCAATCCATTAGCACTTGCGTCATATAGTATAATTCTTACCATTCTTTCCCATGTCCTTTTCATTCATTCTCTCAACATGTCAAAACCACCTGTAGCTACTATTTTTTAATTCTATCCACTATGATAAGATCTGCTATACACTTTTTACTATATTTTTTCATTTACTCTATTATAAATTTATTTGTCATACATACGACAAAGTGAATTCATTTCCACCGCATTTTTCATCCAAGTCTTTGATATAGAAGTATGTGGCCCTATGTCGTCTGTCGTATTTTTGCTGAGGGTTTTATGTAGCACCGACGTGGCATTGTTTGTTCGACGTATTTCCAATATTTGTGAAAACTGCAATTCTCGAGGTATTGTTCAAAGCAAACTGCGGTATTTGTCTCATCTTGGTCACTCAACACTGTCAATCCCGGGAGAAAAAAATTTAATTTAATTAAATTAATTAATTCTACTACAAATAAATTTTATTCACTAGTTAAATGAGTCGGCGTTTACTTTGTGAAAATACATTTTTAATGATAATGAATAAACAAAAATTGTTTTTTTTTCACTATTTGAGTCAGGTAAGTTGAGACTCACTTAAAGAAGGAAGCGGACGTTTCCGAAACATGTAGTTGAAAAACGAAATAGTGGGAAAAAAACATAGTTCGTTTGTATTAAATTTTGTTCATTTTATTCATATCAGTCTCAGCCTAATGCAAACATCTAATTCTTATCGCCAGTCTTTTTTAATTTTAACGCTAGAACAGACAAAAAAGCCAAATTACTGTTACGAAACAGATCACAAAAGCACCCAAACATGATTAAATCACGGAAATCGAACACATTCTCAAAAGTATAATAGGTAGGTTTTTGACTGATGCATTCTTTCAATTTTTACGTGTGATAGTGAAAAGACTAACAAATGAATAAGCATATTGGATCCACTAAGAATGACGGAAATAAACTACAAAGTTTGCTGAGAACCACTGGAAGAGACAGAAAAAATATCATATAAAAATGGTGACCCTTGGTGGTTTAGAAGTGACCGAAAAAATATAATATAAGAAAATATTTAAAAGTATTCAAAATATTAGATAGTGAACAAATCGGTTATTAGATCAGTACTCATATAGGCAGCTGGGACGTGGGTACTGGGTACTAACTATTGCCTGCCCACCATAAATTGGCATGCGGCGAGTTTGGAATTAAAACTCGCCCCGCCCGCACCCGGCGGTAACCCCTCGCCCTGTCATTCAGTTCAATCTCGTCTTTGAGCGCGAGCTGTGTCATCTTGATTACCAATATACACTGAATTATTATGTCCAAAACATCCAAAACAGTCCGGGATGGTGCAAGAACAATTGCCAATGAAGTATTAAAGTTTTGCGAAGCTGAAAAAGCAAATAATGGACCGATATTACCGTTTGACAGTTTGACAGATAGAGCGGCCGCCGCGGAGCGCTCTGTTACCCGACCAAATTTCTATTAAAGGCTCTGACACTGGTCGCCGGACATTCGATACATTATGTATTATGTAATAAATTTACACGTTGGCAACTTCTATTACGCGACAGTGACGCCCTCCTTCGCACGACAAGTTATAGTGGTACGTCTATAAGAGTAATGAGCGAGCACTGGACGTTTTTGAAAGGAAAATTTTGAGGCGCATCTTTGGACCGGTTCTAGAAAGTGGACTTAGGCGGAGACATTACAAAAATGATCTCTATACTCTGATTAGGGAGTTAAACGTCACCAAATTTGTAAAACTGGGAAGACTTCGGTGGCTAGGTCATGTGGAGAGAATGTCCGAGCATCAAGCACCAAAATCCCTGCTGAACTCAAGACCGATATGGCGAAGGAGCTTAGGAAGGCCAAAATTAATATGGAGCGACAACGTCCTCATAGGCATATCTGCCTTGGAGTTTCTGAACTGGAGAGAGCTGGCACTAACCGAGATGGCCAAGACCCACCAGGGGTTGTAGAGCCACCAAGAGTGATGATGAGTGATACAAAATATGTCGGATTGATTATTGTGAAATCTTTCCATTGTGTAGGAAGGATACCATTAGTATTAAAGAGTTAAGATTATTATTACGGTCATTAGACATATTTAACTGTAACTGGTTGCGGATATTTTATACGAAGCGTATGTTTTTCCGAGAAACGGTTCTCGACGTTTCATTACGTCACAAACTATCAAGTATTTCGACATTGATTCAACCTTTGAGAGACGTCGCAAAAAAGTCCGCCGACCTAACTAGTAGATATTGCACACTGGCAACCTCTATCGTAGAAGAAGTGAACACTCCACAACAAAGTGCATATAATTTACGCCCTCGGAAGCATTAATCAGTCCGCCCTCTACCTTCACGGGTACAGTCATCCTCCTGATGACGTTGAAAAAGAATTCAACGAAACGTCGAGAATCGTTTCTCGGAAAAACATACGATTCGTATAAAATATCCGCAACCAGTTACAGATTAACCATTAGTATTGTTATTCTGTTGGTATAGGAAGGATACAATTTTTATCTGGAAGCCTGAAATCGTCAGTGCATGTCCAAAATGTTCTTCAAGGGTTATTTGTTGCGTAGAAAACACAACAATATAGCGAGAAGGTACAATTAACGGTTCTAATTAGCTCTCTGGCTTTCCCAAAGGCACGCGCCTCGCGGCCGTATGCCTTTTAAACCTATTATCCTTATCTCCCATCTTTTTCATATGCTCCGTTCTTTCCGTCTTTTTCATATGTTCATCCAGATACATCACATAGGTACATGAAAAACATAACCGTCTCGACCTCATAAATTTCGTGCAAAGGTTTGCTTTTGTGTTAAACGAGGCACTGTCGCCCTTTTCCTGAATATAAAGGGCAGTTTTTTGATAAACAAACAGAATGCTATTATATCATTGGAAGTTTTGGCAGATACTTCGTGGTGCAACATTATAATTTAAAATACGACGAAAAACTTATCGACGACCATATTTTTTAAAATCTCGTGAAAATATATTTTTCTAAAACTTCCTACAAAAGGAAGGCTTTCTACAACAAAGAAATTCCTTAATTATTTAAGAACCTTGTTAGAAGAAAGGGAGACAACCTGGCGAAATTGGTGACTACTGGCACAGTATACCCAGAACAGTAGTTTATCTCCGGCCTGTCGGCGAGTTATTAGCCTACTCTTGCGTTGACGCTACGGTTGTCACTTTATTTTTACTCTCTTTCTTTTAACTCGTAGCGTCTGAGATTCCGACCCATAAGGTAGACACGAAACCCGAAAATTTATGTAATTAGTATGCCTAGTTTCTGCACTTCAATTGCAAGAACGCTGATTAACATCAAAGTAGACTTTTAAAAACTCACAGTTTTTGTAATAATCAACACATCTTTTTAGTTAACCACCACAAACATAAAAAAAGGCATTTTTTTCAGGAAGCGCATTTTTTTTCTGAAGCGGCGGCTGCGAGCGCGAATGGCACCGAAGGCGCGGCACTTACTGCCGCCGCCTTGTGCCCCCATATATACATGTCAATGTGTGCGTCACAGTGCGTGCGTACACGGCGCCGAGCACGCACGCACACATTCTAATGGGTAGCGGCCAGATTGTATGAAGACGTATTACTATTCTTAGTATACTGTGCTACTGGGGAGAATGCACAATACATAATGTTATTAATGAAGAAAACAAAATAAGGTGAATTGAAACTTCTTTCATTCCACATTTATAAGGCGTGATTTATTATTTCTTTTACAAAACTAGTAGAAAAATTATATTATTTTATTTTTATTTTTCGTTGCTGGTTTTGGGGTGTCAAAATAACGTACACATATTTCTCCCGCAAACATTTCTCCGCGAGCTACGGGCCCTAATTGCGGCGTTTGGTATCTACTGATTCATCCCTTTCATCTGTATTGTGGAACATCCCTTCTTAATTGCACATTCTGCAAATATCATTCGCCCTGTTCATTTATATTCCACTTGTCCACATTCTTACTCAGAAATACCAAAAAATACCCTTAAAAGAATATTATTAAATTAATCTAATAAATCGCTGGTGAAGATTTTAGAGAAAACTATAAAATTCATCAACGCGTATAGCGCCTTAACAATGCCTCATTTTTTTGTGATAATATTTTAGAAAAATGCTAATGGGGAGTATTTTAAAATTCGCATTATAAAGAAGAAATTACTGAATAAATGTTTTGTATGAATAAATGGAATAAAGTATGTTTTAAAAAATTTATTATTTGTCGTGTAACCCAAGGTTATATTAAACGTACCGTGATCCATTGGTGTCCATTCTGTCATAGTCAGTGTTACTATCCATGCATATGATTTTTTATATATATATATTATACTTTACTTTCACTATTGCTTTTGTATTATACAATATATACTGTTCTTATTATCCACATTTTATATTTATATACTCAATTAATTAATTAGTTGATCTTATAGTTATATAGTATTTTGTTGTATATCTTTATTATTTTTTGTTCTCACTATATTGTTCAGCTGCTCATCTCGGCACAGGTTCTTCCTAGTGAGATGAGCGGCTCCATCTCCTATGTCATGTAACAAGATGAAGATAAATAAATAAAAAATAATATTAATAATTATTCAAAGTTGATATCAAAGACGTGATGCAATGTTGGCTTTCATTGTGCATATCTCTCAAAATTTAATCAGTTGACAATTTGAAAATACTTTAATTATTGGATTCAACAGCGAAATTTTTCTTTGACTGTTTTTTGTGATACTTTTTACTTTACAGCGCTTAAGTGCCATAATCTACCCTGCATATTCCACTAACAATTTAATGTAAAAACATAATAATTTTATAGATATTATTGTAAGCGACTTATGAATGTATGCAGCAGATATTATTCAAACGCTTTAATCTTTAACTTTGTAAAACATATTCATGCATTGTCAGCTTCAATTCGAATAAATAAAAAAAAACATAGTAACAGAATAATTATAGGTCGACCATAATCAAAAGACCATTCCCTAGCTTTGTCCGGTAAGAAAAAAGCCAAGGAAAGTTGCCTGGCAAGCCCTTATTACAAGCCTCAGTATGATATTCCAAATAAATATATATTTTTTAGTTTAAAAAAGATTACTTACTTACTAGAAAAACTTATTTTGTGTTCATGTTTGCATCGTAAGAACACACATATTTTTTAAGCACATTCTTTTGAATGCGGTCTAGCTATAAAATAAATATGTTAATCATTAAATCTCTTTAAAAAAACTTATTACGTGCGTTCGCTACATTTTGACTCCCAACCATAGCCAATAAATACTCGTAAAAGTTATACATTTTTTGTATTGTACGTAAGAACACATATTTTTTAAGCACATTCTTTTGAATGCGTGCGTTATTATGTATATTAAGTGAACGTGCGTTCACTACATTTTGACTACCAACCATAGCCAATAAATACTCGTAAAGTTATACATTTTTTGTATTGATAACGGGATATAAAATAAATGCAAATAAATCAAAAGGTACAGTAATTGTTTCGTTGTAAAATAAAAAAAAGTAAATATATTTTCAACGATTCTGCCGCAATCCGTAGCTGCGCCGCTACGGATTATTTAACCTCTGGTTTATTCTTCTGCGGGTCTGTTTTTGTCGTAGCCAACGTTTCAGGCCATAATCAGCAGTAACACGAGATAAATTTTCATACGACTTAGTTGTAAGGTAAGCTTAGCATCCCGCATGCTAACGTGCCCCTTCAGTTAGCTTCAATTTGTAAGCGAGACGTATGATTGTTACCGACTTAGTGTAGACTCGGTATCCCGGGAATCTGTCGTAGCAATTTCCCGGAAACTTGAATCACTTAATGCTTTCTTAGAAAATATAAATTACAATATTTAGAATATTAATTTTGAAGACGAATAAAACCACGCAGTAATAATTTTGAAAGGTGAATTAAGATTAAACGAGGAAAATTATATATTTATAAATTGGACGGAAAAGGAATCAGAATACTTTGAGTATGTCCAAATTTTCTAGAACAGAACTGTTTTTTTTTGCCACAAGGACATCAATAATCAATCAATGTATATTATAGATGTCTCACAGAGACGAAACTGTATTTTTAAGGGAAAGTAGGTATAGAAGTCTTTTGGGTGTACATAGGACTTACGACCTATCGTACAGTTGTCATTAAGTGATCATTTTACACATATGCAACGTTCGCCATTTCTTCCCATGACAGAATACCCTCCAAAAAAGGAGTTTAATAAAAATTGAAATAATATATCTGGCGTATCCTAGTGTAACGATAGTAATTCGGATGAATTCCATTAGACAGATAAAGTATATTGCTAAAAAAACTCAAAATCAAATATAGATGTCTCATTAGCGACATCTGTGGTCATTCAAGGGGAATGAAAAGGCTTTGGGGCCGGCCGCGTTGAGGATCCTTGCAACTCACATGTGAAACGTGGCGTGTAATTTAAAAATATACAACTTCCAAAAATTAGTAGACATGGTATTCTATCATAGGTGGAAATGGCGAACGTTGCATATGTGTTAAGTGATCACTTAAGCCAACCAACGATACGAGGTCGTAAGTCCTATGTACACCCAAAAGACTTCTATACCTACTCTCTCCTAAAAATACAGTTTCGTCTCTGTGAGACATCTATGATATACATTGATTGAAAAGGAATCAATTAATATTTTTTATATAACAGGTGAAAATAATCTTACACTGGGTGCATATAGATTTTTAACTCGAGACTGTTTTTTGTTCTTGTGAGAACCTTTTTAGTCTAGAGATTTGATGTCTCACACACTTCAAGCTTTTTAGACGATAAATTTCATTCTTGTATTTCTTGATCCAGCCATCGACACAAGAGTGTACCACAGTTGATAATAATAATAAATAATAATAACAAAATATTATTCCAGTATGTAGGGAGGAGGACATATATTTTATTATGATACAAGCGATATAAAAAAATATGAGGATATGGATGTTTAAACAGAAATTAACGAAAAGTTGTCTAGTGTTCGTTTTAATTAGCATTAATCGGTGGGGATGACAATCGTTTCATTTTGAAAAATGTTGATAAATTAAGTAAGTAATACGCATACTGGCCACAGTTTATTTAATATAATTGACGTTTCAGACGATATTTGACTTACATGACTGAATGCTTCTAATAATTAAACGAACAAAGATGGAATGGCTTAAAAACCAGCGGCTTGGTGCTTTTTTGTTAATTTCGAGCCTCTGATTGATGGGTCGCTCATGCATTACAGCATTAATTCCCTGATAGTCTCTCTCATCTCTGTCATAATTCATAAGTAAACGCAGTGACCGATAGAAAAATGAAGGAGACCAGGGTAGCCAAGAAATGTTCTTGATCCAGTTACTGAAGCACCTGAGACGAAATAGAAATCGATGGTTAGAACGTTCCTGAAGAAGAAAATAAAGATTTATGAGATAAAATATAGATACTTTTACCTGGATAAGATAAATGGATAAATGGATGGAAGATATATATGAGGTGAGTATTTCGCGAAAACGGCGCTATACAAATTATCCAATTATTATTATTATTATTAAGATAAAATATAGACACTTTTACCTGGAACATTCTAGATAATAATTTGTTTAATGTCGCACACAGTTAGCTTCGAAGCTTCGAACTGCGTCACCATTCGGCGGAGTGATATTTATAGCTATTCCCACCCCCCCCCCTTTATCCACGCACCTTTTTCTACGTCCTTCTAAATTATTCGAAAACCGATTTAAAATATTCTAGAAGCTTCTAGTTGTTTTTTTTTTATTGTGTCACAAAGAAATATTGTATTTGATTTTTAAATGTAAGGTAGGTATATATTACTTATAAATTAGCCCCGGAGCACGTTTCTGAGTATTTACATATTTAAAAGAAATACAACCAGCAATTATTTACCTAGGTAATAATAGTTAGACAATTATTTCTAATAGAAATATGTCTACCGAGGCAAAACTAGCGGTACATAATGGAGTTCTGGTACCGACACTGATGTATGGAAGTGAAGCCTGGAGCTGGCAGAAGAGGAATGAAAGTAGATTGAATGCAGTGGAGATGAGGTATGTGTTGTAAATCCATGTATGATAGAGTAAAGAATGAAGATATTAGGAATGAATGTAATGCTGATCGTAGCATAATACATAGAATAAAAATAGGGTAAGAAAGATATATGATGCAAGTGTCGACGGCGCCAGAAAGAGAGGGCGACCACGAAAGACGTGGCGTGACCAGATTAACCAGATACTGAAAGATGGTCCTGTTAGAAGGCTGAACAACCGTCGAGCTTGCATGCGAAGATGTATGAATGTAGACGAAGCGAAAGTTGTATGTCAGGACAGAAGAGTGTGGCGCTCTATCCTCTCTGCCTACCCCCACGGGGAAACGGCGTGATGGTAAGTTAAGTTAAGTTAAGTTATTATCAATACAGATTTTCTCAAAGAACATCACGTCAATGTTCCTAAAATAGAAAATAAAATATCTGCCCCTGGAGAATATTCATGAAACCTAACCTCTTAGCGTTTTCTAGGCTAATTGAATTCGAAACTCCCGGGGATCAGTGGAGGAGATTGCTCCGGGCGCAAGTTTCTATGAACAGAGGCATGTTGAAACAATATGCCATGTCCACGAAATGGAAATCAATATGCAGTTTTGTAGAGAAAACTTTTTGTATTTTAGTGACAACATCTGTTGCCAACATAACCGTCTTAAACTATTCGTGGTTTTATTAAAATTAAAAATTACACTTGGTGGTGAGACATGATAATTAAATAAATAAAAATAACTTTAAAATATTGATTATTTTATTTGTATATTTCTACTTTTATATAAGTATTTCACCTACGTGTTTATGTTTTTGTAAATGAAATACTAATATAAAAATAGATATATACAAATAAAATAACCAATATTTTTAAAAATGTCAATCTACAATATTGCTCAAATTCAACTAGGTTTCGCCACGACCGTAGCTTCTTCAGGAAGAATCTTAATGTATATTATAGATGTCTCACAGAGACGAAATTGTAGTTTTTTTTTATGGGAAAGTAGTTATAGAAGTATTTTTTTGGGTGTACCTACACAGGACTTATGACCTGTCTTATGGTTGGCTTAAGGGATCACTTTACACAATGCAACATTCGCCATTTCCACCCATGATAGAATATACCACGCCTACTAATTTTTGGAAGTTGTATATATTTGAATTACATGCCACACTTCATATATGCATTGTAACAACCTTTCCATGCGGCCCGTACAAAGCCATTTTCATTCTCCTAAATCCCCACAGATGTCTTTAATGTCACAAAATCCAGTAGTTTTCTGAAAGATTTGAACAAACTCAAAATATTCAGAATCTTTACTGTCTAAATATTCAAAAATTATGTGCTTATATACTAGTGTGAAAGTTGTTTACTTGATAAGTAAATTTAATAGTAATAGTAATATTCCCTGCGAACTTCCAACCCCTACCCCCACTATTGGCACTCAATCCTTTCACATTAGTATATAAGCACATAATTTTTTAAGGTTTAGACAGTTAAGATTCTCCCTGAAGAAGCTACGGTCGTAGCGAAACCTGGTCGGATTTGACAAAAAATATAAGTGGTGTTTAACAAAGTCATTTTTATTTATTTAATTGTTTCTTGAATTAAATACACATATATAAATTCTAAAATCTCATACGCCTAACATTCAACAATTAAGTTAATAAATACTAAAACCCTACGAAAAAAAAAACTTATTATATTGGTAAAAAAACCTTTATCTTAATCAATTGATACAAAGAAGTCGTAGAGCACTTACCAAGCTTAATTAAAATCAATTAATCATTAATTACAATTCATTATTTCCAAAAATATCACACTTTTTTGATAGACTTTGGTTTAAGGCATCCATTTTATCTTATATGTTTATTTTCGTTTTGTTATGTGGTGTTTTATTATGGTGTATACTTGTTTTTTTAATTTTAATTTATTATTTATTTATTATGGCTTAATGCTTGAATCTGAAGGTGTATCTAAATTCAGATTATACACCTGATTTCAAAGAAAATATTATTGAGAGTATATCAAGAGATACTTTATTTAGCTTTTATAATTAATTACAGGCAAGCAGATGCCTGTCTTTCGGATATAAGAATACGATCCTTTTTGATCTTGATAAAATTCATGATTTGAGATAAAAATATTTGCAAATATTGTTGTTTTACTATTGATAGACGTCTTTGATGGAAGCGATCTTTCTTAAAATACGTAATTTTGATGCCGCCTGGTATAAGTGTTTATAAATAATGAGATCTTACAAGGATCTCAGTGTATAATATAACAAGGATATCTTTTACTTTGTGAAAATATATCTTGTATTGATAATTTGTTTATTATCGTCGCTTTTATAAATCTTAATTTTGTCTTGTATTTTAAATATGTAATTAAATTTAAGAACTCAAAAAAATGTGATTTTATTATTTTCAGAAACGTAACTCGAAATGAAAGATCCTTGTCTTTATTTCTGTCATTATATTAATATTTTGCCGTGTGTAACTTCTAATAGTAATTTTAATTAATATCGAAGTCCATGTTTTTATTACAAATAAAATTTATACTAAGGTTAATAAAATATATACTAAAGTCCTGACACCACCTAACAGGTATTTTTCAAAGATTATTAAGAAATAATATTGTAATTAAATTGATGGTCGCTTCCAACAGAAAAAATAGATTTCTCACTTAGCAAACATAGCTAACAAGGTATACGGCATACCAGCAAAATAAAGATTCGGGTAATGATTATATTTTTTTAAATTAGTACCTATATTTTTTTGTTTATCTTTCTAAGTGATGTATAATAAAATGATGTCGTTATTAGTAATATGTAGTAATCGTGGAAATTTCGCGATAATTAATAATTAAGTTGCTTTATCTTAATCCGTTGCATATATTTATTATATTTTAACTTTAAATATACAGTATGACACGGTTCTAAGAATGAATAAGAAATTATAATATAACGATAAATTAAATAATTCTAAAGAAAAAAATGACTGCCCAAGCACCGAACTATATAAAGAATTCACGGTAGAAAACAAATAATATATTTATATAATATATATAGATATATATATATATAGAATATATATATATATATCTATATGTTTAAAAAAAATCAATTATCCAAGTTTTAAAATTAAAAATGCATTAAATAAAAGAAGCGATTTTTGATCTACGAGATTACGAGATTCACTTAACATACGAAAATTTAATTTTACCACAACCCAAAAGAATTTTAGTTTTCTTGGTTTTAAATTCTTTAATAATCTTCCCCTTACAATAAGAAAAATAACACATCAGAATAAATTTAAAATTGAAACCAAAAAACATGTTTACAAACACCTCACCATCACTCTTCGTTCTGAAACCCTGGTGGGTCTTGGCCTCCTTAAGAGACTACCTCACTACATAAAAACACCTACTAGATATATTATGATCATGAAACTGTTTGAAGATGTCAGTTCATAACAAATTGCAACTCCCACCCCAATATTATCATCAAATGAAAACAGAACTAAAGGCTTCTTACTACTTCCTCTTACTAATGTAATATTCCTTTGAATATAATTTTTTTTTTTAAATAGAGATGCGAACACGGGATACGTATCACATCAATATTCTTACTATTTTCAAACTAAGCTCAACGCTTGTGCTTCGAACTCGCGACCTTCGGATCACGAGGCGGCGTAGCTTGTTGATCCTAACCACAATATCAACAAGCTACGCTTATAAATTTTAATATACAAATATACATTTAAATTTACATTTAAAATATACATTTAAAAATAACAAAGAAATAAAAAAGAATAATTATAATTTACAGATACTATTTTAAAAACTTGAATAAATTATAAATAAATCCTGTATCAATTTGTGGAATTATATCGGTTAATATTCAGGTTTGTGTTTTCTGGGGTATTATGCCATGTTGTTACGACCTTTCGGGCCGACGTTTTGGATCCAATTGCAGGGTCCATCATCAGGGCTCACTTCAGCCCTGATGATGGACCCTGCACATCACATCAGCCCTGATGTGCCCTGAGGTCGTAACAACATGGCATAACTACCCAGAAAACACAAACCTGAAGATTCTGAGTGGCCGTGAAAACCTAAGAACATTCTTATATCGGTTAATTTTTATAAATAACTAACTTTATATAAAGCACTTTAATCAAATTAGAATCTCTTATCGGATTAAATTTTCCAACTTTCGTTATTTCAAACTATCACACTTCAAACTTTATTAAAATTCTGACCAGCGATCACAAAGGAGAAATATTTCGGTTTTGTAAAAATTATTTTACTGTACAAAAATGAATTGGTATAATTAAGATAAAATTGGAACGTATCCAAAAATACGCACAAGTAAAATTAGTGAACAATGGAAGTGAAATTCACTAATAATTATCACCCGAGAGTGGTGGAATGTAATGTAGAATATAATACAGGGTAGTTATTACGTTGCCGCCTATTATTAAAAATGAAGCACATGTTTCAATAACAGAAAGCTTTTACCAAAAAGTCGACCTGTATACGTACTCAAAGATGCAAGACAGTGGGATGCGTGAACGATATCTACATACGTGAGAATGAGACAAAGTTATATTTCTGCTTGACGTTAGATAGTAATGCAACAACGCACTTGACGCACGCTGTCAGTTATGTAAACCGCGTGCGATGTATTTTTGTTTTAAATTTCACGTAAATTTAACTTATTTGTAATAATATGTAAATATCAAACCATTTTAAAATAAAATATTCCGAAATTTCTTGGTGGGTTTTCCATTATGTTATTATATTAATCAAATAAAATATTCAATCAATTTAAAATAAAATTTATTTTCTTCTTCTACTGGTTTTCAGCTGATGAAGAGCATCTCTTTGTGCTTGCATTTATTTATAATTTCTTTTATGCAAAAAGACGTATCTAATGGTGTCGGTCTGTGAATGGTTTTGTTTTTTGCGGTCGTGCCGCCTCGCACCGGTTATACGACCCATGCGGGGCAGCACGGTCTTGCATTGTAGCTAAAAAAATGTCAACCTGGAGACGAATGAGAAGGACCGATGTGGGAGCTTTTGCTTATAAAACGGTCCTGGGTAAGCGGTGAGTACCATTTACGCGATGAAGAGCATCATTAGATAAGATGTGAATAATATTATTTATATTATATATATATATATTAGATATAATATATATATATATATATTGTGCAACACATTGTCAGCGGACGACTGCACAGTACCATTAGTAAAAAATCTGCTTATTCTTCTTCGTGAGACACCAAAGACCGTGACCGCAGACACTATACAGCAGGATCCATCGCTTGACATCAAGGGTCCATGGCTGGTGACATCAACCTCTTCCAAGGCTTCCGAGGCCCTCTCATTGCTTGCACCTTTCTCAGGTTGTTTGGAGCAGCATTTTATCTTCATAGTTACATTTTTTTAATCTCCTCCATTTTCCAGTAGATTAAGTAAGCTTATTACGTGTTGGGTTGTTTATCTTACGCAGGACTAGAAGAAACTTCAGCCATCCACTCGCGCTGTGGTGATAACATACTCTCTGTCTATTCAAAAAAGTTACATAAATCTCTGAAAAGGATATACAAAAAACAAAAACAATAGTTAGCTCTGTAACCTAAATTTTTCTATAGGCATGCGAATGAGTAACCAATTAAAATATAATAAAATGTTACTTTCACGTTTATTTATATTATAGATCATATATGTTTTTCCTTCAAGTACTGTGAAAGATATACTATTTTAAAATAAAATATATTAATGTTATTGTTATTGTTGGTCTCCTTCTATTCTATTAGATGTTCTATTAGACGTCTCGTTAGAGGTGTTGCAGGCAGTTTTTTGATGTCAAAAGGGCAGAACTTTTTTGGTGACTGTTAAGTCATTTAACCACATTTACTGCAGTATCTAAACGGAAAAGGTTGAAGCAGTTTTGCGCTTCGCTTGTTGACTTTTTCAGTTTTCTTCAATTCACTTGTGGTTGCCCTCCTTCTACAAAAACGACTCCTAATAAATGCTGGGTTTTTTTGATGTTTGATAACAAATTTCATGAAGTCTTCCACATTGTCCTCCGCGACTACTTATTCTTAATGAAGTTATGACCGATGGTATGATCATCTGGTCTCCACATTACGTAATCATACCATCTGTCCTGGCCTTTCTAATCGTCTCAGTGAAGCTCATTTAGAACTCTAGCTATCCTTGTTACTCCTCTAGGCCACCTGAGTATATTAAGTTCGTTGCTTATTTTTTGTTTGTGGAACTTTTTCAATGTCTCTTCGGTTTATTTCTCGGCCAAGCAACGAGTAGAGATGAATAGTATAATGAAAAATGAATAATATTGCTGCAAATATAATGAATAATCAGTCGTAGACGATGCGAGACACGCCAACTTCGTTCAACTTCAACTTCAAAACACGACATGTCTGTAAATTAATCTGTTCCACAAAAGTACGGCAACTTCTGCTTTGAAGTCACACTCGGCTCAGTGAAATTCTAAGGGATTCAACCCTGACAGAGGATCCGGACCGACAGTCGCCCAGATAGCGTACAATGCTCACTTCCTGGCAGTCTCCTCTCTCTGGACTTCCGCTTCGTTGTTCCTCGGGAATCAGCGATCGAGAGGGTGTCTCAGACACCTGGCAAGTCCAAGTTTCCATGACCACGCCCGGGCAACGCATGTCTATACAGGGTTATTTGTAAAACATTAATAACCTCGCAGGACTATATTCCTACCTTGATTATTAGTCGAAAATGTTCCAGCCATCATGACCTTATATTAATAGTTGAGGAGATATGCGACATCAAAGTTTGCATTTTTTTTTCAATATTTCTGACTTATTTTTTGTAAAACGTTGGACTATCATTACAGTAACTTATTTCAGATATGAAAAATTCATTCCCTTTAATACAAGTCAAATAAAAACCTTCCAACTCCAATTGGAAAAGTTTCCAATTGGAATTTTTTCAGGGTTTTTATTATTTTATTTAACTTGTATTAAAACGAATGAATTTTTCGTAATCGATATGAGTTACTGTAATGATAGTCCAACGTTTTACAAAAAATAGGACAGAAATATTGAAAAAAAAATGCAAACTTTGATGTCGTATATCTCCAAAACTATTGATATTATGTCATAATAGCTTGAACATTTTCGACTCATAATCAAGGCAGGAATATAGTCCTGCGAGGTTATTAATGTTTTACAAATAACACTGTATATACATTAGAGTATACAAGGTTCATATACATAAATATATACATATACATACATAAATAAATGCATACATAAATGTTTACAAGACATAAATATACATATAAATAAATGTATACAAGGCGTATTTTTCACCGAGAATAGGCAAGGTGGCTGTACCACTTGCTATGAATTGCACGGACTGCACGCGGGCGTGGGGAGAATAGAAAATCACATTTCTGATCTGATGCTTTTATGCTCTCCGGATATTGACATTTTGTTTTACTCTTGAAAAATGGGGAAGTATTTTTCTCACGGTTGAGATAATCGTATTTTACTAAAAATATCTTTTTAAATCAGTGTATTTTTATTCTTTTTACATTTTCTCTAATTGAAGACGTCTCTATAAATTGGGTCTAAATGCAAAAATAAAATTTTACATAAGAGAAAAAAATACATAGTGAAATAAGTAACCAGTTTTCAGTATTTTTTTTTTCAAATATTCACTTGCCAATTGTGAACATTCATTTTATACATTTTTTGTTTATTTGTGTTGTTAAGCAATCCAATTGTCGAACTATCAGCATCTGTCGTACTCGTTACTGCCAGATGAATATATTTATTTATTTCCTTTTACCTTTTACATATTATATACAAAAAATCAAGAGTAAAACACCAAAAATTATAGAATTGACAATATAGTAGATATAGACAGTTGTTAAAGTTATAACAGTAATTTAGAAAAAGGAGGTGTGAATTATATAAGATAAAACATAATTTAGAAGAATAAGATGTGAGTTATGTACAAGGTATAATAAAAAATAGGTATAATATCAATACATATAAAACTCAATGTCTGTCAGTCTGTCTGTTCTCTATACAAATCCACACCGTTTGTCCGATTCGATTCAAATTTTGCATACTTATGCTTTGGGACCCGGCGGGTATCATAGGCAACATTTCTCCCCTATTCTCATATCCCTTCCTCTCCCCCTGACATATTTTCGGTGCAAATCTGTTCCGTTTGACCGATCGGACTCAAAATTTGGAAACTTATTCTTTAGGCCACAGCGGGTAACAAATGCGATATTTCCCCCCTATTCTCATAACCCTTCCCCTCCCCCTGACATATTTTCGGTGCAAATCTATACTTTTCGAATCAAACCTTTGTTTCCCCTACAAATTTATTTTCAACTTAATCCTTAACCCGTGCAATGCCGGGTACGAACAGCTAGTAGATAAATATAGACGCTTTTTTCACGTTTGCCAACTATTGGGGTCAATTTTCTGCAATAAGTTGAATGCAATGCAATTGAGTTGAAATGATGAAAAATAAAATATCGCACAGGTGCATAGGTACTGTTATATAAACCATTTAAAAATAATAAAATTGCTCTGTGACCCGATGTACCATACAGACCCTTTTTATATGATGGGAATAAGAACTGAAACTTTTCTCCTTTTACAGTTCAAAAAATCTGAAATAAGCTTAAATATGAGTTGAGGTTATACATATAACTAATTTACCTTCACACTGTTTCCCCGCGTAGCATAGATTGAGAAAAAATGTCACTCTTCTCTGTTCTGGTCTCGCTTCGTTTGATTTCTTACATTTTCCTGACGCCCTACGTTCCTAACGTCATCTCAACAACCCTTTCTTCATTTTATTGACTATGCTGAGGATAGCTCTACATTTTCTTAATTCGTAATTTGTTCAGTATTTATTCCATCATAGGTATATAGATTTTCCACACTTGCGCCTAAGTGATCACATGCAGTGTACTAATTGTTTGATTATAATTTCAAGCTCCACACATTAGCGTTGGCACCAGAGCTGTATTGCGCTCCGATTTTAATTTGATTTAATTGGATCACAGGGTTAACAAGAATTTAATTTAACCTCATATAAAGGCTTCACCGGTTATCTTATGCTAGTTCTTCAGCTTTAGGCGTTTATCTATTACACCCATTTGTCAATGTTGAAAATAATTTAATACGTGTTGTATCGTGTGTGATGGCAAATTCTGGATTTTGCTAAAGAAAGTGGTTAATTATAATTCATAGAATTAAACTTTACTGACACCACTTTTTATTATTGAAAAAATTCAACATGTTTCAAAGCCAATGGCTTCTTCGTCAGGATAACAAAATTAAATTAAAAAATCAAAATATAGATAACCAAAATATTAAAAAGTTTTATAATTGTTGTTGAAACGTGTTGAATTTTTTCAATAATAAAAAAAGTGGTGTAAACAAAGTTTATTTCTATAAATTATAATTATAATGTCACCACAAAATAATTTTGCTGTGTTTGAAGAAAAAGTGATTAATGTCTTAGCTAAATTATCTTTTAAACTTACCCGCTTACAATATGAAACCACGCCCCCAAATCTGATTCAAATTTCTGGTTCTGGCATCTTAACACACTGCGGCTCGACTGAGTTTCGTAAATGTGTTGACATTACAAGTATACAAGCAACTGTGCGATTTTGAACAGGTTACTCGCATTTTCAGCACAATATAATTAAAAAAATCTCATTTTTAATGTATCTCTGTCAATAAAAAGGTTTATTTGTTTGTTCAGAACAGAGTATCGAATATTCTGTTCATTAAAATATTTTAAAGGTTTCGTAATTGGTCCGAAAAATTCACTGCTTCGCTCAACCAATGCTCGGTAATGACTTTAATCGGAGGAAACTGATTATTTTAGATTGCAGATTGCAGAATGAGCACCAACTGCAGACAATAATAAATTGGAATTTTTGTTTTAAACATTACATTGTGAGTTCGGAATCTGGTGGAAACTTCGCCAGCAAAATCGTCCAGGACTTTAAGGGGGGGGATAAGGTTAATTCGCACAAAAAAAGGTATGTTTTTGTGAATTTTTTGTGACGACACAGTTAAAATCTCTTTATTAAAACCAATGGTACATTAAAGTATGACATTTGAAGAATATTGTGTAAAATTTTCAAGAAGAAATATTAAAAAATACGGCAATGGCAGCAATTATTCGGACGTGTCTCGGAAAAAAGTAGAATTGCGGTGTCCATCATTACTTGGTGCTAGATCATCTGAAATCAAAAAATCAAAGTTCATTCGTTAGATAATAGGTTTTCCCGAGTAACGCTGGGAGGGTTTTTTAAAATTTCAATTTTTCAATTTTTTGGAATACTTTGAAGGGAAAAACGTGATTTTTGGCGAAAAATATCGACTAATTTGTTATTAAAAAATAAAAATTAATAACATATTTGAAAAAAGTCTGCAGCGTTACCTCGTAAATTATGTACAAAAATAGTGTTCAAAATTTCAAAAGGATCGGTGCAGTAGTTTTGAAGTTATGATGGACACCGACTTTGAAAACGTGAGATGTGGGGAAAACGCTTTAAAGTTTTGCACACTGTAAAATTCAAAATAAAACTCGACACTTATTTTATACTTACACATAATCGTCGATGCCATTTTCACACAGCAAAGAGCTTTCATCATCAGCATCTTTTTGTCCTTGTCTACGCAAAACTCTTCCAATACAATAGCACGTCCGGTGGTCCTCAGGTGAGCGTGTCTCTTAGCTGCCCGAGCAGGTATAGAAAATCAGTCGGAGTATCGCTCAAATGTTCATAATTTCGTCAATTTTGTTCCGATTGACTTGAAATTTCGACACAATATTCTTGCGATGTTATACATTCATTTAAAAAATTAAAAATAAAATGCAAAAAAAAAGTTAAAAACCTTACCCTCCCCTTAAAGAGGCAATTTTAAGCCTTGAAATTTAAAAAAAAAATCTTATGACTGTTAAAACTATCCAAAGATCTCTTCAAATATTTGAATGTTTAAATTAATTATCATTCATGTGCATAAGAGTAGCGTAAAACAGAGGATAAAGATCTCTTTAAAATTTCTTATATTAATAAGAATAAGTTAGACGCCTAAGTTTGTATACATATGGCAGATCTTTATCCCATTTTTATCCCACTGTGCATTTTAACAATTAATGTCTTTTTCACATAAGATACGCATGAAAGGAATTTTATTAATATAAACTTATATTTGAATTATAATATTTTAATAAAGATAAATTTCAGATGTTTCACAGTATGTATCGAAGTCTTAATTGTTAATAATAGGGTTTTACACAATGTAACGTTCCCGATTCCACGAAAGATAACACGACGACAACATATCTGTCAAATTTGTAAATTTATGGTAATGTTTTTTATTTAACTTGTTCACATTATTGTTTAAAAAAAGCTACGCTATCGCCATTTTTGATTAAAATTTGTCATTCTCGTGAAATAGTGCATAGATATCGCCACTGATAAGTGATATCGTGATAGTGATAAGTGATCTTATAAATTTTTTTGATTAGAGTATGAAACAATATACCTTTTTTTATCACATCCGAATTATAGATTATACACTAGAATACGCCTGAAAATAAAGCCTTACATGCATAATTTCTCATATAAATAGCTTCGTCTCTGTGAGACACGCATAATTTCTCTCAATTGATGATCCATCTGGGGTCAAAATCCGGTAATTGTGTTGCTATAAATTTGGTCATACTTAAAAAATATTGCAGTTTTTTATACTGTTGTGACGGATACAGAACCCACCCCAGAAGGGCGGTTTGACGCTATGTGCAAAAATTCTCTGTTCCAGATTCCCGACTCCAGCGGTTGACCCGGCTCTAGCTCGGCTACCAATTTTCCATCGGGAGTGTTGAAATCTAAATTTACCTTCGCGCGGAGTGTACTATTGTGCAACTCAACCATTATTCACTTAAATTATAAGCAGAGAAATATGAACGTATTGTAAGTAATCTCCTCTTTGGGCCAACTATGAAAAGATATCCAGTTGGGGGTAGCCGTTCACTCAAGCGTAGCAACAAGTTTTTATAATGCTTGGGCGACCAATGTGAAGAATGAAAAATAATATTTATTTATTTATTCGATTTTTGCATAAACACTGTCACTAAATGATACAATCAGACAGAATTACGCACTGTTTAAATAACTCGAACGGTCCACGCAAATCTATAATCAAATGAGCTTTTCTTATAGATGCTGGAAATATGATAAAAAATCTTTTCCCGGAAAATATCTAAAATTATTCCTACAAAATAAATAAGGACGAAAATATTTAAAAAAAATTTAAACAAATCGCGGAAAAATTGGTCGAAATTGTAAAAATTGATGAAGTATTAACAGAAGTATTAAATTCATATTGAAGTGTTCTGATTTTCTAATGAAACACCAATTTATAATACTTAAACAATTTCTAGAATGTACTCATTGGGAACAAACTACGTCACGTTTTTAACCCTACTTTAAACTTTTTAAAACATTTAAATGCCTCCTTGTTATCTGACAAACACAAAATCTCACTCTTTTATATTAGGTTCCTGAGAATTTCGTTAAGATGTTATTATTCTGGTGAGTAAAATATCTTTGTTAAGGTAAAAATTCAAAAATTATACTAATACAAAGACGCGTTTCTTTAGTAGTAGTATGCGGAAACCAGAAAATGATGCGTATTATTTCCCAGACGTGTATTTTCCATCGTCATTATCATCATTTAAAAAAATTTAATGCATGTGCCTACTAGGGATGGGTCGTCGACGTATTTTCCGTCGACGAAACGAGACCGTCCACGTCCATCCATCGACGAGACGATCAACTAGTTGAATTCAACTAGTTGACGCGTCAACTTCGTTACGCGGACGTCGCGGACGTTCTATCTAAACATCGGGACGATGGTCAACTGTCTACGGTTCAACGCGACGCTTCTCGACGGCTCAACCGTTGGCTATTTTTATGACGTTAATTTTTAAAATTTAAAGAAGTTCGAAGGAATATAGTTTCGGGGAAAGTAAAACCGCTACTTGTGCTTAGATGTAAAAAGAAATATTTTATTATTTATTTTTTTACGCACATTATAGGCTTTTACATATTGTTTTATATACTTCTTTCTATATATAACAAAGAAAGAAGTAGGTATACACAGCAATATCAGGTGTTAGCAGTAAAATATAAATATAAACTACATATATTAGGTCCTTGCATATGAAATTGACGTTTTGCCGTACTGGCAAATTTGATCTCAAATATCTTCTCTTTGGTTAGGAATTCCAAATCCAAATTTATACAGCTATTTACTCGTGTATTTGTGTTTTGAAAATTATAATTCATT